>JABAKD010000020.1:0-79435 GCA_012845835.1 Undaria pinnatifida
CGTCAACGGAATGCCACCGGAACACTACACGATTACTTTTAATTTTAGTATCTGGCGATTTTTTTCTTTCAACTTTCCTTATTTTTGCTCTCATTACCCTACATGGACTAAAAGATCGAAACAAAAACAGTCCGCCCCACAAACGCGGTAATTCCCCTCGAGAAAGGCAAAACAAACCGTCGGTGGAAACAAATGCAAACGATACAACGTTCGCCGTCCTCGCGTCATTGATGGAACTTGGATAGTCCCAGGCCTTAGTGAAGGCCGACTACGCGTATGTTACCTCTCCAACGTTCTTGCCCTCTCTCTGCCGTGCCGATACCCCGGTACGGTCCACGAACCGAGATCGTTGTTGCCGAACTCCGGAGGGCTTGGATATCAATCTTAACCCTGTCGTCGACGTACTCCCCGCACTGCTTGGTGATGGACGACGGCTGAGGTTTGTCTCTTCTACCATTTTTTTTGTCCTAAATTCGGGACCGACACCGTCGCGCTTCGCGCGGCGGTGTAGTAGAATGCCCCTTGACACGTATGCCTTGTTTAGTGGAATATCCGGTGATACGACTCCACCGCATACCAATCGTGGTCGTGGTATGGTGGATGTTTAACGTCTGATTCTAAACGTATGTATGTCCAAAACTAACTACGAAGTATTTATGGAAACATTGAAAATTTCGACACGATATTTCTCGGCAAGTATCGACATAAAAATAATATAACACTCCAGCTGTGACATCGAAGATTTTGTCAAAACTCATCTCTGCGAGCTGTGTGTGATACTCCGATTGCGCGAATTACGGGTTGTGTGTCCGCGCCTCCCCTTGCAACTACAGCGTAGCTATCAGGGTCAACAGGGTGATGTTAGTCAGGCTGGGCGCGGAAACTATAAAACCCGTTATTGAGGGGGACAAAATCTAACAGCTGTGGAAGGAAATGCATGAGTTTATCAAGTATATCATGTACGTCGAATCAAAGGTGAGGGGAGGGCGGAGTTTTTGAGGACGTGGGGGCTTGGGTTTGATCAAGAGGGAACGGCGGGAAAAGTGGGGGGGCAGGACGGGCGGGGCAGCTCAATCTGTGCGTGGAGACTATAAATCCTTTAACGGGATAAATATATATATTATAAAAATTAAAATACACTCCAGCTGTGAGATCGAAGATTTCGTCGAAACTCATCTTTGCAAGCTGTGTGTGATACTCCGATCGCGCGCAATACGAGTTGTGTGTCCTCATTAAGGATATAGGTCGGCGACTCCCCTCACAGCTACAGTGTAGCTATCAGGGTCAACAGGATGATTTAAGTCAGTCTGTGCGCGGAAACTATAAAACCCGTTTCTGAGGGGGACAAAATCTGACAGCTGTGAAGGGAAAGCGGGGGCCTGGTTTTGATCAAAAGCGAGCGGGTTTGGAGGGGGGGGGGGGGGGGAAGGGGCAATTTGTGCATGTAAGCTATAAATCCTTTCGAGGGGATAAATCTGACGGTTTTGGCACCAGTATATTATTGGGGGCGGTGGGGGGGGGGGGGGGGGGGGGGGGGGCAGCTCAATATGTGCCTGGAAACTATACATGATTTCGAGGGGATAAATGTGACATTTTTGGAAATAATACATCAGTTTATCATGTATATCCTGGGGTAAGTCGTACAATCAGTGAGTAAAGAGAGGTGGAGTGTTCGAGGGGGTGGGGTTGGGATGGGTTGGGGGGGGGAGGGTGGGGGGTGGGGACGGGGGGGGGGGCGGGGGGGGGGGGGGGGGAGGGCTTTAGGTGAGGGGTTTGTTATACGTGTGGTGCTAGGTCTAGGCGAAGGTGCGGGTGATGGGGAAGAAGGGGGCGTTCGAGGCGGGGGGGGGGGGGGGGGGGGGGGGGGGAACACAGCGGCATGGTTGGCTCTCGAAAGATAATGAGGTGATATCCTGTGCGTGAAGTGTTTATTAATGTGGCGGATTTTGGTATTTGGTGGGGCGTTTGAGTAAGGGAGAGCAAGAGGGGGGTGGGGGGGGGGGTTAGGAGGTTTAGGTCACAAATAATATTCAAATACACTTCGGCTGTGCGATCAAAGATATGTAGCAGCTTGTTATACGCGTGGTGCTAGGTCTGGGCGATCGTGCAGGTGGTCGGGAAAGAGGGGGCGTTGCAGGGGGGGGGGAAGGGGAAAACACAGCGGCATGGATGGTCAGAAAGATAATGAGGTGATATCCTGTGCGTGAAGTGTTTATTAATGTGGCGGATTTTGATATTTGGTGGGGCGTTTGAGTAAGGGAGAGCAAGAGGGGGGGGGGGATTTTTAGGAGGTTTAGGTCACTAATAATATTCAAATACACTTCGGCTGTGAGATCAAAGATATGTAGCAGCTTGTTATACGCGTGGTGCTAGGTCTAGGCGATCGTGTAGGTGGTCGGAAAATAGGAGGCGTTGGAGGGGGGGGGGGGGGGGGGGGGGGAGAATAATTGAAAACTACGTCATGGATGGTCAGAAAGATAATGACGTGATATCAACTGCGTATAGGTGTTTATTACTCAGGCCGATTTTGATTGTGAGTGGGGCGTTTGGACAGACTAGGCGGAAGGGGGGGGGGGGATCGGGGGACGGAGGGGCGGGGGGGGGAAAGGGTTGGGGTTTGTTATGAAAAAGAGGTCAGTGGAGGGGGAGGGGAGGGGGGGGGGGGGGGGGGGACATTTCAATATGTGCGTGGAAACTATAAATTCTCAAAGGGGACAAACCTGACGATTGAAGCAATAGGACATCCCTTTATATCATCTGGCTTGTAATGTTTACTATTCTAGAAGGTTTGATGTTAGATGCAGCATGCAACCCAGTGTTTAAGTGTAGTAAATAACGTGTTAAATTTTCATAATTTGTTGTTGTATGATACATCGATCGAAAGCTAGAATATTTTATAGAATATTTGTAGGTACCCTTATTTTCTGACATCGTTAATTTTAAGAAAGAGATACGTATTGTCAAATGCAACAGGCGAGGTGATGTGGTCATGCACTGTTTGTCACCATCATACAGTCACCATTATTATCGACATCGCTAATTATACGCAAGAGATACGTATTGCCAAATACAGCATGCGAGGTGATGTATGTGGCCATGTGCTGTCTCCGTCATTGAGCATTAGAGGGAGGGATGCGAATCGTCAGTTTTAAAGGAACGCTTGGTATATATATGACGTTTTTTGGAAAGAATGCACCAGTTTATCTGTGTATCCTGTAAGTCGTACAACCAGTGATGAGGGGATCCTGAAAGTCGCACAACCACTGAGGAGAGGGCGGAGCGTCCGAGGAGTTGGGGGGGTTGGGGGGGGGCGAATTTTGTTTTTTAACATCTTTAGGGTTAGGGTTAGGTGTAGGGGTTTGCTATACGCGTGGTGCTAGGTCCAGGCGATGGTGCGGGTGGTGGAGATTATATGATGACACGGATGTTTCAGAGTTTTTTCTGCTAACAAGCGTGTACACGATGTTTCCCTTTCCAAAACATTCACTGACCACAGCACCTTGATCACCTCCTTCCTTGCAGGATATGCTCCCCGCCCTCTGCAAAATACTTCACTTGCAGCACGGACGAAGTATCTAGATCAGCCGTTGGATCGCCGTCGTGTAGAACGCCGCCCAGTGTTTTCGGGGGCAAGCGTCTTGGAGCTAGATTAGCAAGGATGAGATCCATCGCGCGAAGCCGTTGCCTGGTATGATATGTCAATGTCGTTGTGTGAATCGTGTTCGCGATTTTTGTTGTTGGTACTTGCTACGTCGATTTACCTACTACCGGAAACTAGATAAAATCCGTCCTGGGCAAACTATACCAGTAAGGGCTAGTTTCAACGATTGCAAAACAATGCAATCATTCCGCAGGGTGATGTGCTTTAGGTTGTAGAGGTCACAGCAGGTGAACCTCAATGTTTTTGTCAGTTTGCGAACTGGCTCTCATTGCGTGCGTACGTGAGTGTTACTTCCCCTGACCTCGAACGCAAACGTTTGAACTCAAATGAAATCTGTCGCGTACGAGCAAACGAGCGCATCGCAGTAGTGTGCACTTGAACAGAAAAAAATAAGCAGAGCACTACTCAAGAGCGTCCCACGAGCACCGCGCGTTGGCAACTACCAAACGCGTGACGTCGGATGTGGCAGATGCAACCTACGTTCTTTGTGCGCAGCGCAAAACTTTGTCGGCGGAGTTCTCCGCGTGCAAAATGAACAACAGTCTTTGGGGAATTGTGCTGTGCACTGCACATGATTCCTTTCACTGACACGTTCAACTCAGTGTAAGACCCCAACTGTTTGAGATACGGACACCCTTATCTTGGTCAAAACGGTATGTATTTCGCCGAAAGGAGCGGCAAGACGAAGCTGCTACGTAGGCTCTTTCATATCAAGCAGCCAAAACTCAATTCCTGCTGTGCACGTATCACGCGATCCAACAAGTGCCCTGACCGAATGACCGACGTCAAACCGACTAGGAACAAATGCCCGCATTGAGCGTTTGGTCCCTCAACGTGAAGACAAAACTTTCTTCCCAGACCCCCATGCACAGCCACTGTCGAAGATGATTGCGATATCTGAACGTTAACTTCCAGAATCCAGCTTGATATCGTCAACCGCTTCTGTCAGCCGAGTTCACCTCACGAGCAGTCTCTTTTCCGAACCGCCACAAAGCAGGTAACAATAAAGACGGCAACTGTCTTCGCCCGTTGTATGGCACACCACTACGCACGCGGGGGTTCTCTCGAAACGGCTTAATACAGGGTGTCGTCATGAAATTTTCAGGCATGCTGAGGGCTTTCGTGGCAATATCGATAGCAGCTATGTCTGCGGCAACGACCATTGCAAACACTGATATGGTAGAGGTTTCGGTTTCGGAAAGCTCTTCCTCCGACGGCGTACTGCCGAAATCTATTTTCAGCTCAAAGCTGCGATTGGTGCTCGCGGTGGGGCTTGAAGGAACAGGGCACAACTACTTTTGCCAGGTCGACGACCACCTATTCGACAACAATCCCGGCCTTACCCGACTACCCAGTAACGATTACCTCAACATCGCCAGGTTCCACATTCGCTCGGGCATGGGCGATGATGTAAAACACTACCGCACGGCACTTGCGTCAGCGAAAGCCCAAATGCGTCTGCTGGAACAAGCCGAGGAGGTACTGCCATCCCCCGGCACAGTGATGATCATACACGGCAAGTACTCGTATCCCGACAATTTCGGTGCGAACAAGGCTCTGATGTACCTCGACCTACGGCTGTTGGCGGAGGTAGCGGAGGAGGAGGGAGTGGACTTTCGAGTGGTGTACTTGCGGCGACCAGTCAAGGATATTCTGGTGGCAAACACCGTTCATCGCGAGTTTCAAAAGTGAGGGCCCCAAGCTGACGTAGCCTGCACCACGTGTTCAACAGGAATGTTTTGCCAGGAACGCGACCCAAACCCTATCCGTTGCCCTAAAGGACTATAAAAAGAGTGTGGTGTTGATGGTTTCGGCATCACACGATATATGCAAGTTGCGGAGTTGTTGCTTTGTTGAACGTTTCGCTTTCGCTGGCCGATTTTTTGTGTGCAGGTAGCACCACTCTGGTGATAAATGGACATATCCCTAACTGCGAGGTAGATTTTGCATCTCGAACTACATATGTGAAGCTTCGGGACGCGGAAAAAATGTATTAATAGTAATTTGGTCTGCCTCGCTCATTGCGTGTCGATGCACCGAGGAGTATATAAACTTCATTATGTACGTGCAATATATAGTTCGGTGTAGAAGGTCAGCAGCATCCCGCGGCATATTTGCGTGTCCTCCGGTGGAAGTGTTCAAGGCCTTTCTACTACACATTGCGTCATCGGGCGCAAATACGTGGGATTATGATGCCGTGACGTAGGCATGGCCGAACAAATAGTGAACCGTCAGGGCTTCGGAGAAGAACCCTAACTGACGGGGCTCCTCGACTAAGCAACTACTCAATAATTGTCAGAAATGCTGTGTATGATCAGGTGTGATATCAATGTTGTGTCCCAAGACTATTCGCTTTGTTTCCCACAGCAGATCTTGGGGCGTTGCATGGGGTTTCGTTTCGAGTTTTGCTCCATGTCAGGTTTTGGATCATATTTAGAGCGCTTTTGGGTGTTGGGGTCCGTGCTACCCCTGTCGTAGCATGCGTTAACGTCTAATTCACAACTTATTAGCATGTCATTCACATGAAAAACGTATTGAGAGGTAGAAAAACGTGTTAAGGTGGCAGAAAGTCTTAACGTGTCAATGTGGCAAGGTGTAAAGGTGTCAACGCATCAATGTTAAACGTAGATGTCTGTTCTTGGCTCCATTCAGTCACGATGGCTTGACGGCTTGTACGTGGAGACGACCGTCCCCTCTACGTTGATCGTGTTTACATTGATTTTCCCGCTGCAATTACTCTCAGTCTTTGCGTGTTGTCCTCACCTTCCGTTTTTGCCGGCAGTTTCGGGTAACCACGCATACGGCTTTGGGTCACTGCCTAACGAACAGCTCGACCCTCAGTGCTACATGCATCCTTGGATATGACTACCGTCTTCCCCTACCATACGGACACTAGATGCCCCTGTTATGGTGCTTTCTTCCCGTGCAGTAACTTCTGCATCCCCACAACACTATAACGGTATTTCCTTTCCTAATGGCACTACCTACCGTAGGTGTGTCTGGTGTCTACGGTCAACCCAGCAACGCAACAATCCCCACTTAATGGGCAACCGTACGTACCTCTAACAGGACGCACGTTTCTTCGGTGTTTCTGCCCACTTGACCTCTAGTTCTCGCTCTCTTCCTATGGCCGGCTATTTCTGCGCAGTTTTTTAGGCCAAATGGGAACGATCAGCCCTGAGAAGCGCTTCATGGCCTACATGCAAGTTCTCATCACCGACATCGCCGTCGTGCACTCCTTCCTCGGCGAGCTAGACCCGGCGTTCGTCATATGCCACGACTTCGACCGCGCCGGGGAGAGTGACCAGTCGTCTTCGATCGCGACGTTTCTCGCTCCTAACCCAGACGTAGCCGAAATGTTAGAAAAATCCTTAATAAATGTAGCAAATGCCCACGGCCCATCCACCGAATCGGTACCATACGACGGCGCCGATGTCGTCACCGCACGCCTCCAGCGGAAATTCGACGCCTTTGAGTTGACCCTTTGCAGTAGTGTACCTTAGGGGAGGGGAGGGGGTGGAGGAAGGGTGCTGTCCCCGACGTCCATCTACCTGCGATACCGGTATACGGTCGCAAAGTATCTGCCATATTCGTGCTCATGTGTCGCTATCAAGCGTGCTACTTGATTCAAGGATGCTTGTGGATTCGGAGGAGGGGCGGCCTGCTTATGTTTAGGCACAAACGGGTGTAGATAGGATTAGGTACATCAGCGTGGTTATTCACAACCACATAGGATGGAGAAGGTCTGACGCCCGCTGTGTACGTTGGCCGTCTTGTCTTCGTCTCCTAGTCTCCCGTGCTGTGAGAAGCGTGAACACGAGTGTGCCGGACTGTTTGCCGGACTGAAGCTCTCAACTGTATGGCATCATAGAACGCACAGCGATGTTATCATCGCGTTTGGCCGTGGCTACGGTACCATAAAGGTTGTGCTGATTGATTGATTGATTGATTGATTGATAGATTGATTGATAGATTGATTGACTGAGGCCTTTTATTGCAGTGGCTCTGGGTCACTCGCGCCAGTGTCCCTCCTGCTATTATGCGGTGTCACAGGTTTTCGTGTTGATGTTTGCATTCTGAATCTGCCAAGCAATACTTTGCCACTCTGCGCGAAACAAGGCACCAAACTTATTTTTGTCAGTTAGATACAGACTCACTGTTGCGAGTGACTCAAAGCCGGGGCTGAACACGGGGGTACTCCCCCTCCAACCCCTCCAAACGCAATATATGTCAAGTTTTTTATCTACACCTGCTGGTTCACTACCTTCCAGGCCTTGGGCCGAGAACGGCATCTTGAGACTGATATTAAAACTGGGTCTTGCGACTGATCTTGGTACTACCAACGTTCACACTAGCTGCGATGGGGATAGCACCTTTCGGTCGAATTGGTTTTGGGTCACAGGAATCTGCAACGGAGAAGCTACCTTATACCTAGCACCGTAGCAATTGCAGTACAGGATTCGGAGTTATTTATCGGGTTGTACATGCATGTCCGAGGCCTCAAAATAGGTTTAGAGTGATGCATGAAACTTGTTACCTAAGGAGCCTCGGAGACGCTGCTGTTGGGTGCATATTTGTACTGAGATTAGCGCGTTCGTTGCATCGTTTGTTCGTTTATCCATTTTTTTGTTCGTTTGTGATTTACACGTACGAGAAATGAGAAAAGCCCGTTGATATTTGGACTTCCGATTGGTCGGGATTTCCGATCAGAACACCGTTCGACGCCCGCAACGATTGATTTGGCAACCGCTCATGACCTCAGCAGCTTTCGCTCAACCACCTGGATCACACCACTAGACCAAGTGCGGCGCGGCGCTACCTGGGGGGGGGGGGGGGTAGCGAAACGTGTTGGAGTCGAGACACGATCGTAGCATAAAAAATATCGAGCAGTGTGTAACCGATATGCTATACACCTAGACCATACAAGCTTGTTGGATATTATTTGTCCATGGCAATATGCCATAATAAGTACGAGGTGTTCATCAACAATATACGGTTGTTTAGGCCGCGAGGTACCTTGAAACCACCCCCCATGCCGGGCTTTTCGGGTGTCTCTCATCTCTAGTTTATATTTTCTTGTGCAGTCTTCTACGCCGCGTTGTTAACACGCTGCGTTTCGATTTTCAATAAGGGGGTTCTCCTGCAAGGAGTGGGTGAAACGTTGAAGTATTGCATCAACAGCAGCTCTTGACACTACTGACATTGACCGTCCGCATTTTCTCAACAAAGGTACTAGCGTAGATGACATATGTGCACGTCGACGTTGGGGTGCTGCATGCAGTGGTCGATAATTGACGGAAATATGAAGACAGGAAACGAGACAAGAAACAATCGCATCCAAGCGCTTACACTTCGTTTGAGAACCGTAAAGCGTCGCAGAAGGAACCACAGCCCGCAAAATTGAGCCGTACGCAAGAGCGCGTTTGCTAGGGATACTGGTCTTCGCCTGCTTCCTTGCCGTCGAGGGTCTTCATGCTCTCGGCGGGTTGGCGTCCTCTTAGTGACGCCCACAGTCACGGCCGAGCATCACAAGCCAAGGCGCTAGATGGTGTGGCAATGTCGAAGAAGTCGTGGCGAACAGGAGGGAATACAGGGATGACTTCCCCACACGGCCTGCTCTTGTGAATGTATATTATAAAAAATGAAAATACAACTCCAGCTGTGAGATCGAAGATTTTGTCGAAACTCATCTTTGCAAGCTGTGTGTGATATTCCGATCGCGCGTATTACGGGTTGTGTGTCCTCATTAAGGATATAGGTCGGCGACTCCCCTTACAATTACAGTGTAGCTATCAGGGTCAACAGGGTGATGTTAGTTAGTCTGTGCGCAGAAACTATAAAACCCGTTTCTGAGCGGGACAAAACCTGACAGCTGTGGAAGGAAATGTATCCCTTTATCAAGTGAATCCTGTAAGTCGAATAACCGGTGAGGGGAGGGCGGAGTTTTGAAGGACGTGGGGGCCTGGTTTTGATCAAAAGCCAGCGGGGTTGGAGGGGGGAGGAAAGGGGGGAGGGGGGGGGGGGTTGCGTGGGGGGCGGACGGGCGGGCAATTTGTGCGTGGAAGCTATAAATCCTTTAAGGGGATAAATCTGACGGTTTTGGAAGAAACAGAAATAATGCACCAGTTTATCATACATAGGGGGGGGTTGGGGCGGGGTTGGGGCGGGTGGGGCAGCTCAATCTGTTCGTGGAAACTATATACTCAGTACTATTTTAAGGGGATAAATGTGACGGTTTTGGAAATAATGCATCAGTTTATCATGTACATCCTGGGGTAAGTCGTACAATCAGTGAGTATAGGGCGGAGTGTTCGAGAGGGTGGGGGTGGGATGGGGTGGGGGGGTGGGGAGGTGGGGGGTGGGGGCGGGGGGGGAAGGGCTGGGGGGGGGGGGAGGGAAGGGCTCTAAGTGGCATAGATGTAGGGGTTTATTATACGTGTTGTCCTAGGTTTAGGCGATGGTGCGGGTGGTGGGGAGGAAGGGGGCGTTCGGGGCGGGGGGAAGGGGGGGGGGGGGGGGGGGGGAAGCAGCGGCATCGATGGCTCTAGAAAGATAATGAGGTGATATCCAGTGCGTGACGAAGTGTTTATTTATCTATCTGGCGGATTTCGATATTAGGTGGGGCGTTTGAGCAAGGGAGAGCGAGAAGGGGGGGGCGGGGGGGGGGTTGGGAGGTTTAGGTCACATAAATTATCCAAATACACTCCGGCTGTGAGATATAAGATATGTGTAGGGGCTTGTTATGCGCGTGGTGCTAGGTCTAGGCGATCGTGCGGGTGGTGGGAAAAGAGGGGGCGTTGGAGAGAGGATGGGGGGAAAAAATAAGAACTCCGTCATGGATGGTCAGAAATATAACGACGTGATATCAACTGCGTACAGGTGTTTATTAGTCTGGCCGATTTCGATTGTAAGTGGGGCGTTTGAACAAACTAGGCGGGAAGAAAATAAAATAAATAATAATAATAATAATACTAATAATAATAGTAATAGGAATAATAATAATAATAATAATAATAATAATAATAATAATAATAATAATAATAATAATAATAATAATAATAATAATAATAATAATAATAATAATAATAATAATAATAATAATAATAATAATAATAATAATAATAATAATAATAATAATAATAATAATAATAATAATAATAATAATAATAATAATAATAATAATAATAATAATAATAATAATAATAATAATAATAATAATAATAATAATAATAATAATAATAATAATAATAATAATAATAATAATAATAATAATAATAATAATAATAATAATAATAATAATAATAATAATAATAATAATAATAAGAACAATTGACTGCGAGCTCCGGCATGCTTACTCACACCCTTCAGTGACCATGTGTACCTAGCCTGCCCAGCAGCAGTTCGGTGGGCACGGTTCCGCCGTCGCACGCATCCCACGTCTTTACCCCATAGCCTTGCTTGCAGGATCTTGCTTGCTCGCCGTGTTTTGTTCCTCTCGCTTATTTTTGTGCACTTGGAAGTGTTTTTTTTTACCTTTTCGCGAGTGGATGTTTCCGCTGATCTGGTAGTCAACGGCACACCCAGGGGAGAGCGCTACCCTGGAGTGTGCCTGTCTCGTTGCTCTCACCGTGGCTCCCTCCAGTTCCGCTTGCCCGCTCTGGCGTTTTCGGATGGCACAGGTGGGAGTTAAACAGCAGTACACCCGGTTAGGCCACCGCCTATGACTTTTCGGCAGCCAGCTCAAAAATGATGAAAGAGAAGCAAGAGCGTAAGTCCGAAGTAGTGGTTTGAGTGCGCGCCACGGGTGTACTGGCTGCGGAAACTCCCAGGCCTTTTATCCGCACGTGTGTCGCTGCCGTTGCTGCTGTTGCCGCGCGTTGCTGCTGTTGCCGCGCGTTGCTGCTGTTGCCGCGCGTTGTTGCTTGCGTTGCTTGTTCTCCACTGTTTGTGGTGCCGTCGCTGCCGTTCGTTGCTGCTGTTGCCGCGCGTTGCTGCTGTTGCCGCGCGTTGCTGCTGTTGCCGCGCGTTGTTGCTTGCGTTGCTTGTTCTCCACTGTTTGTGGTGCCCCGTGAGCACTGCCTACAGCAGGAGAGGCCAATAGTCGTACAATGCTCGAATTTTTACACCCACAACAACAGCAATGCCTTGCGCTGAGAGAGTAGACAGCAGTGATGTACGTGTCTCGTGTTGATAAGAGGGGAACCTCGCGATATCGTAACTACTGAACCCATGCCTGACGTACTTGAGTTGTGTTCCCCAGCCACCACGGCACAATGGGAGGGTCTGCGCCTGGTTGAGCCGTGTTGTTGTCCCCCATGTTGGGGGAGACGACAACCAGTCTCCTTTAGGCCTGTGTCCTCCCGAGCCGTAACGCTATCATACATACTGCTACTGCTGTATTTCACATGCCCCACTTCCTGCGACTGTTATTTAGCCTGCGAGGGGAAGGTCTGCGCCTGGTGGAGCCGTGTTGTTGTCTCCTATGTCGAGGGGGACAACAACCAGTCTCCTCTGGGTCTGTGCCTTCCCTCGTTACAACGTTACCTGATATATTACCACTGCTGTATTGCTAACATGCTACTCGTCTTCCCAATGTTCCCTGTTATATTACCACTGCTGTGTTGCTAATATGCTACTCGTTCTCGCACTTTTTTAGGATCTGTGTCACTCAACTAATTAATTATTTTTATTAATTTATTTTTTTTTCTCCGGCAGATGGGGAAAAATAAAGCTTTAGCTCACCACACTTCCACGTCTCTTCACACGCGTATAATTATTATTATATTTTTTATTGTTCATTTAATTCAATTCAATTGTTGGCGTTGTGGTACGCTGAGCTTACTGCAGTTTGTGTCATTTGCTCGATATGCTCTCTGCTTTCGCTTGCGAATTCATTATTAATAGTGTACCGGGTACACATGACTGGATGCCGATCACGGTTTTCTGGTGATGTTTTCACTTGCTCTCCCACTAATGTTGATGTTTCCCTGTTTTTGCATTTACCTCGTTCGTGATCAAACCGGTGATGCTTGACCCGAGCAAACACGTTAACCCATGATCCTGCACGTTTGCTCGCGATCAAACCCAACTCCATGTTTGCTCGTGATCAAGCTGGAGGTGGTCGCTGTTGATCAATAATAATAATGCCCCTTGTCAATCGGTCACGTACGCTATGCATGCCTACCTTCATCTGTCATTTCATTTTGCCGGGAAGGGTTTCACTGTTGTTACTGCTGCCTCGTCCGGTTGTTGCGGTTGTGGCTACCGCGACATCGTCTCTGAGTGATGCAGTAGTTGCTGAACCGCTCTCCTGTTTTTCCATTCCCCTCCTTTGTTTCCTTGGCCCCATCAATTTGTGCTCTGTTTTGGATGAAGGCGATGATTGCGGTGTGGACATCGCTGTCGTCAGACACGGCAAACAGTAACCACATAGTTGGCTTTCTCTAGGATGATGCAACGGCACGGCTTGGTTCATTTGGTTTACATTTATTTATTAATTTTTCTCTTTTATTTTGCTCAATTTCCTTTCCGTTCCCCACAAAATTTGCAGGAAGTAATGTGGTTGCCAGCTGTCACGGGAGCTGCCGTCGCACCACGGTTCACCATACATATATATATATATACTTTTTTTTTTTTTTTCGCTTGCGACAGCATGCGAATCCCTTCCGCTCAATCTCGTTCGCTCTTCCATACTTGCACACCACTCCTATCGGTTACTATCGGAAGCTACCGATCTCTTCCTACTCATCGATACCAACTATTATTTATATGTATATTTGCAATCATTACTATTGTTACGAGCACCCGTATTGTCATTATTATTTTAACAATTATTAGGATAATGAGTATTATTACTATTATTATTACATAACTATTACTAGTATCAGATCTTTTTTTTTTTTTTCGGTTTCTGCATGCCCGGCCTATTGCAAAAATCACTGATTCTCTCACTTTTATCGTTCTCTGTGCGCTTCTCTTCTCTCTTTTTTTTTTCTTCGCTTTTGGCCCAACAGTGATGCCTTCGCCCCGAGTACGGGATGGCCGCGGTAGCGCCAACACTCCCCAGCAGGAACGCAGCCGCGCTCGGCCAGCTCACCGCAGCTACCGCTCTCGCGGTACTGTTGACACCTCTCAGCAGGAACGCAGCCGTTCTCGGCCAGCTCACCGCGGCTACAGTAGTGACTCCGAGTCTGACTCGGAGAGCCGCCGCTACCGCCGTCGTCACCGTAGTCGTGCCCGCTCGCTCTCACCTACCCCCTCGGATGTTCGCTCTCGTAAACTCGCCCGATTGAGCTCCCGGAGTGCCTACCGCAGGCACCCCACCCGATCTCACCGTGGGGACTACGAGCAGGCTGGCGCGGCTGAGGGACGCGAGCACGTCCGCGACCGACAAGGAAGCCACCGACGCTCGCCGGAGCGATCTGCTCGTTCGCCCCTTCGACCGAGCCACCCGCTCCCGCCCTCCACTGCCGCCACGCACCAGCCCATCGGCGCCGCCGCGCCCCAGATCGGTAAGCAGTATGGTGTCGAATCCAACCAGGCAGCTAAACTGGTCGAGAGAGTGCGCAAACGAATCGCGGGTTCTCTTCCTTGTCCAGTGTTTGGGGGTCCCACGGCCGGTACGTTGTCGATCGCGAACTCAGCCGTCATGTTGCAGCAGAAGGTACTGAGCACTCTACGCAACGTTGATTCAGGAGCCATGCGGCTAGAACCAGACCAGTACGTAAATGGTAAATGGACCACGAGGCCAGACGAACTTACACCCCGCCGTGTAGAACTACTAACCGATCTGACCCATGACTTCTTGTCTGTTAGCCACCAGCTCGCCACCGCCGAATTTGTCCCTGTATATCTCGTCACGGGGGAGGTGGTGGAGAAGCCACACAGCGAAGTTACTGCTACGGATTGGTTGCGTCTCTTCGTACGTGAACATGCTTTAACGGGGGGTGCTGTCGAATTCGCACAGGCCGCGTTGGCCGCCGTCACGCTTAAACCAGCCGAAGCGTGGACCGCTGCAGCGGCCCGTGTTTTGTTAGCTTTCCGCGCCTCTTTAGCCAACTCCGAACGACCACATGTGACAGAGCAGCTGTTCTTCTGGCGTTTCATCACACCACTAGAAATGACCGCTCTGTACGATCGAGTCGTTGAAGTACTGCTACCAAACCCTTTAGACCGCGTAGGCGTTAACGGGCTCATGCACGAGAAGGTCCACATGATCGCGACCACCTTGCGCCCCATGCGCATGGAATGGCACGACCCCATGGGGGAGGCCATGCGGCTTAAAGGGGAAGTGGCTGAGAGACTGTTCCGTGAATTCATCGCTGTTCTGTCCGCTCGCAACGCGTCGTATTCAACCCCGCAAGTGCCACGGAAAGTAGCCAAGCACGCTGGGCCAGACAGACTCTTCACCATGACGGAAGTAAGACACATGTTTTCGTCGCCCGACGGGGCTCTTGCTGCTCTCAACGTAGCCGCATTGGCGAACCCGGGGATTGGCACACTTGCGACGGTGCCGCCCCCCCCCCCAGCTAAACCCCTTGCCGCCCTAGCCCCAACCTTTTGGCAGGAATCACAGCCATCCATAGGTCAACCCATCGTCGCCGCATTCCAAAACCAGACTGCCACCGCTCCGGGTCAGCACGGTGTTCCCTTCGAGAAACCACGAACGGCGGCCCCGACCCAACGCGCGGACGCCACACCGACAGCGCATGCTGCTGCCAGTACGCGCCCCCCGACAACGGCCGCCCGGGGGGACATCCTCGACTATCTTCGGACGCAGAAGGTGTGCTTCGCACACGCTTTCTCAGGCAACTGCCGCCGCCCCAGCAACTGCCAGTGGCAGCATGAGCCGTTTCCGGCAGCTTTCTACAAGGATGTGGCATCATCTCGCCGACCTGGCAACTCCAACCCCCGCCGTCGCTTGGCCGCGATGACGGAAACCCAGTACAACACGGCGGCGGAGCTCGGCGTCATCCTGGAGGAGGCACCCGGCGAGACGGAGTCGGTCGGCGCTGACGACGACGGCCAAGCCGGGGCATCCATCGACCAACACGCGCAAATCGAGGGTACCTCCTGAAGGCGCGCCCCGGGTAAGGAGGACCTGGGGAACTGACATGATCTCGCCGCCGCAGCACCTGGGGCAGCCCGTCAGGAACGGGTGAGAGACCAGTTGTGGGTACGAGGTCAGATTTGGCATCGCCATCGGCGACGGCGTCCATGGCCGGTGGAGATCCTACTGGATACAGGTGCGGGAGGTGGTAGCTACATGTCATTAGCTTTGTGGCTCAGCCTCCGGAAGCTTTTGCGACGTAAAATAGATACACGAACCACAGGTCTTCTCGAGGCCGCTAACCCCTCTGACAGCGAGACTCCGCCCATGCGTATTTTAGGGTCGGCAGTTGTGCCGGTGCTGTTGGAATCCGATTCTCGGGTTCGCGATGTTGTGGTACGCGTCGTGGAAGACCTACCCTACGGTTTCATTTTTGGAGCAGATTACTTTAGACGAAACCGCAGCACCCTGGAGTTTGCACCCGGCAGAGGCTTTAGGCCCGTACCCTCAGCACCTTGGGTGCCGTTTCACACCGCCGCCCTAGACACTTCGCCTCACCCAAATCCCCTCCGTGCAGAACGAGATCGGTTTTGTATTCTAACTCCTCCGCCCGAGAAGCCGCTCCCCTCGCCTCCTGCTCCAGCTATCGTGCCCGCAGTTCGCCCCAGCTATCATGACATTGCTTGGGAGGATGAGAGCACGTTAGAATGGGATATTAAGCAGGTCGCAGCTACCACCACAGTTCCAGGTTTCACCAGCATCGCGGTAGAAACTGCAGCTGTAGGCCCCCAACCGCAAGATCGACAGCTTGTACTAATGCTACCTACCGAACGGTTTGTTCTAGAGAAAGGAGCACTAGTAGGGGTCGCTCGAGCAGTGTTGTGGTGGTTGCCGGGGTCTCCGGTGTACTGCAAAGTAGTCAACCGCGCTAAACAGACTGCTGCAGTAGAGGGTAACCGCGTGATAGCTCGAATGATTGCTCTAAACGTACGCGACCCCGCACGGTTTGAGTCTTTATTCGATGACTCGCCCGCCAGTGTTGATCCGCCGCTTCCCTTGCGAGCCCTCGACATGTCGGGTGCCGCAAATACAGGCAAGACGGAACCGCTCACCCAGGTACAGGCAGCGGAAGCCAACTCGGGGACCCTGGGATCCCTACAGAAGCAACAGCTTAGTCGCCTGCTCGAAACTTTTATCGAGGACGGTCTCTTCCCCATCGACCCCAAGCGAGTACCGGCCTGCATAGATGGTGAGCTTGAACTTCCGTTGATAAACGAATCCTGCACCCCCTTCGCAGCCAAACAACGGCGGTTTTCCCCGGAGGAAAGGCGTATGATTAGAGCAGAGATTCAGAAATTGCTGGACCGAGGAATAATTCGCCCTTCAGTATCCCCGTGGGCAGCGCAATGCCTGTGTGTGCGGAAGAAAGATAGAACTCTTAGGCTTTGCATTGACTGGCGAGTACTAAACAAACTATTAGTGTCCGACAGTGGAGGTCTTGGGGATATGCAGACCATTTTTGATGGGTTGAAAGGCAAACGATATTTCACCCAGTTAGACCTCGCTTCAGGATTTCACCAAATTGAGATAGCAGAGAAAGACCGCTACAAAACCGCTTTCAGAGATGCAGACGGGTTGCTGTACGAATTCACCAGGGCAGGGTTTGGCTTGACAGTACTGCCTTCGGCTTTTACGCGCAGAGTTAAGTCGGCGTTAGGATACCTTGAGGGAGTATTCAGTTGGCTCGACGACATTCTGATAGCGAGCACCACCTGGGAGGAGCATTTAGCCACACTCACACTAGTCCTGACGCGTCTTTTAGCGGCAGGACTGTCAGTCAACTTTGCCAAGTGTATTTTTGGGTCCTCCTCACAAGAATTCCTTGGCATGATCATCGATAGCACTGGCCTACACCCCGCCCCGACCAAGTTAGAAGCCATTGCAAGCATGCCTCGCCCCCAGACAGTCGAAGAACTCCGTACTTTCCTAGGTCTGACGGGCTACTTGCGACAGTTTGTGCCCAACTATAGTCTCACTGCCGCCCCGCTCACCGACATCCTCCGCAATAAGGACTTCGCATCAAAACGCGCGCGCAAAAACCGTATCGTTTGGGGGGTCGAGGAGGAGCAGGCGTTTCAGTCGTTGCGATCAACGCTAGCTTCACCTACCGTGCTCGCCTTCCCGGATCTCGACAACACGTTCGAATTACATACCGATGCTAGCACCGTAGGTGCTGGGGCAGTTCTGATGCAGACCATTGATGGGGTGTCTCGCGTGATTGCTTTTGCTAGCCACCGGTTTTCCCGCACGGATGCTCGCAGAGGACCCACGGAACGGGAGTGTATGGGAGTGCTGTGGGCAGTAGATCACTTTCGACCCTATTTGGCTGGTAGGCAGTTCAAGGTAGTGACCGACTGCCCTGCGATAACCTGGTTGTTCCGAAGTCGCGAGCTGTGCCCTAAGTTGCATCGATGGGCACTTAGGCTCGCGGAATACGATATGCTACTGGAATGGCGAGCGGGCGTGCAACACGGCTGCCACAGGCTAAAGACACCCCAGCCGATGTAGACGATTCCTTTCCCGATGATTTCACGTCCGGAGCACCATCCGATTTTCAAGGGCCCCGTGGGCCGAGTCTAGATGGGGTATGGTTAGCAGATATCGACGCGATAGGTGGGGCGGGGACGGACAGCGGCGATCCCCTTTCAGAGCTATCGCTTACACCACCTGCGCATGATGCTAACGACACGCGTCTCCTTGCCCTACGAGCCCTACCCTTTGCAACGTGTGCGGTGCTAGATGCAGACTCTGTTACGCTGCGCCGAGGAAGTCGAGCTCGTACCCCCTCGGTACGGCTACGTCCACTCGGCGACGCCCAGCTGCCCCCCATGGAGAAATTGGGGAACCCGGATAATAGCCACCCAGGCACACTAGCGCCGGTCGAGCCACCCCCGCCTCCGACATCGACCTCGAAGACCCTTCCACCTCCGTCCCACACCAGCAGTAGCAATCTCAGCGACGATCTTGGGGAGGTGCTTTCAGCAGGGGGGGAGGTCCCTCGCTCGTCGGAAGCTCACCAAGTCATGGAGACACCGGCTATCCACCGGGCGGTGCGAGTTCTCACCAATCTCGCAACCCTCGCGCGACGACAGCAGGACGACACACATTTGGGTCAGGTTCGCAAGAGTTTGTGTGATGGTGGTGCAGGCAAAGGGGGAGTTGACACGA
Source organism: Undaria pinnatifida (assembly GCA_012845835.1). Taxonomy (NCBI): domain Eukaryota; class Phaeophyceae; order Laminariales; family Alariaceae; genus Undaria; species Undaria pinnatifida. The sequence goes on from JABAKD010000020.1 coordinate 18,939, forward strand.
CCAGTTATAGTCTAGACAACGAGGAGGTAGTCCGGTATACCGACGAACAAGGCAGGAGGCTGCCAGCCATACCCGAATCCATGATATCCGATGTACTCGCTTTGGTGCACACCCTACACGGGCATGCGGGAGTAGAAGCCACTTTGGCCTTGGTGAGGGATCACTTTCACTGGCCTACGGTCACTCGTGACACTCGACAATACGTGCTTTCGTGCGGGTGCCGGAGACGCAAGAGACCGAACAGCAGACGTATCGCGTTGTTGCCCGGGCGCCCGCTAGAACCGTGGGATGAACTGCAGATGGATATTTTAAAAAAAAACACACCGTCCCTTTCCGGCAACAAGTATGTTCTGCTGTTGGTAGATCGAGCCTCCAAGTTCCCATTTGGATTCCCTCTAGAAACCAAGCAGGCAGTAGGAGTGGCACGGGTCCTGACCGAGTTGTGTCTGACTTTCGGAGTACCTCGCGTGATCCGTTGTGATGGTGGCAGAGAGTTCGGAGCGGAAGCAGTGACACACCTATGCCGTTGGCTGCACGCAGACATAGTATTCGGCCCAGCAGATCACCCACGTGGTCAAGGAGCCGTCGAAAGGTTGGGAGGTTGGTTGCAAGAGCTTTTAGCAGAGTTATGTCGCTGGTGGCCAGAGAGGTGGGACGAATACGTGTCACCAGCAATTTGGATCAAACGCACTTTGCCAGATGCCGCCCTCCCCTCGAACATGACCCCTTTCGAGCTGCTGTTTGGCCGTAAACCCTGCACCTCTTTAGATTCCTTGGTACCTTTGTCAGCGGAGACAGAACAGAGCGGTGGCCTGGACAACTTCGTGGAGCGACGAAAACAGAACCTCCGAGAAGTTCGTCTCGCGCTCGAGAAGCAGCACAAATTGAGGGTAACCGCGAGGGCCCGCGCCAACCCCTCCATCGCAAGGCCCTCAGCCGTAGTCGCTCTCGAGAAAGGAAGCCTGGTGCTGGTGCGCGAGTCCGAGAGCAGAAGGCATCGCGACAACAGGGGGCGGAAACTTCAACACGACCTCTACACAGGCCCTTGGAGAGTCACGGAAGTATTACAGACAGGCCTTAGCGTGCAAGTAACGATGCGTGGTAGAAAACAACGCACCCGAAATGTGTCCACAGCAGACGTAAAGCCGTACTACCTCCGACCCCTTTCGCTCAGACATTCACTAGCTGACGAGTTTGCGCAGTATGCTTGGGGTTCCGGTTTCAGAAGGGCGTTGGAAGCGGTGAACTCTTCGCATTATGACTCTCTTGTTAACTGTCGCCGAACAAAATCCCCATCCGGTGTCGCTAGGTGGGAATACAAGGGAAGGTCGAATGAGGGGGTAGAGTCGAGCTGGTTGTCGGAGAACGAGATGTTAAAGAGTTTCACCCCCTTGCAGCTAGATGGCTTTATTGCACTATGGCATTTGTACAACCCCCACTCTGCGAGCGACTCAGTTCCCGTCTCAGTCAACCCTCGTACCCCTCTCTCTCGCCGTCAAGCCTTGACCCTGTTCCCAATAGGTTCCACCATCTGGAAAGACTTTGGCGGTGGTCTCAGACTGCAAGGGCAGGTGTACGACTACAGAGACCGCTACTGGCGAGTGCGATACAGCGACCAGAACTGGGAGAAGCTGACCCGCCGCGAGTTGGAGCAGTCACAGAGATGAAGAGCGACTAAGGACTCGACGAGACGAAGACCTCGGAAATTACCTTGGGGGGGCGCTGCCGTCAGTTGGGCAAGTAGCACTCAGGGGTGCGCTACGTTGTCTACAGCAGCAGCAGGGTAGCCCTAGTTGAAGGGGTGAAGGAGGCTCTGTTCACGGGGGCAGTAGTATCTTTGCCGTCTTGGCCGGTCTCGGTTTGTCAGTCTAAATTCTTCAATTTTCTGGTGTTGGTTATTGTTGGCCATCCACGCTCAACTGCTGTGTGGCTACAGTGTTTCTGCGATTGTAAAGGCTTGGTTTCGGAGTTACCAATGTGATCTTATCGGGCTCTTGCTCGTCGTATGGGTTTCCCCTGGGCATCTGCGTCGATTTCATTTCACCGCTCATGTTTACTTTCTGGGTACGAGTTGAATTCAATTAGACTATTAAGTGGTTGTTTGGTGAGGGCTACATACTTATCCTCGACCTTCAGCCGTTCACATTTTTATTGTGTCAGATTCTCGTACGGTTTTTTAGCCGTTGAATGAGGGTCAGGCGATCAAATACGCAGTGAAAATGCAGGGGGGAGGGTATTTATCGAGGATGTCCCTCTTAGAGCCCCTGTGTTTTCGGTTTGTTAGCCTATCCTCGAGGCCATTATTTCTGTAAAGAGCTTGGCGGCTCTGTACCCTTGGCTATACCGTCACAGGACTGCTATAACAGATTGCTCTTGTCATACCTTGGCGAGGGGGAAGCGGTGTCGGGGGGAATACCGTTTTGTTGTGGGTCAAGACGGGAATCACCCCGGGCACCGGTCAGCCGGGTATAGAACAGTATGGTGTTGTCGATTTTCGAGCGTGCCCCCAGTTGACAGCCAGTTAAAGTTTGAATGTTTGGAGACAGGCTGATCAAATGTTCTGGTCTGATAGGTAGTCGAAGGGTAGCCCTGCGCTCGGTAACACCCAAGTGGGCTAGTGCGGTGTGCCGTGGCGTTTGTGGGAGCTTGGTGTTGTGTTGTAGAGCTTTGCGCAATGGGCTTTTTCCTGGATGGCCAGGTTTTTCCCGCGCTGTAGGTGTTGAGAGTCGGGCAGCAGCTACAGTGAATTCACCAGGCGAGGGACGGTTTTTTCTTAGCGTTTTTTTCGTCCGATGTCACTTGGTGTTTTCGGTTGTTGTCTCAATTCTAAGGCGCTCGGGATGGGGAGCGAAGGGTTTTCCCGGAAGCCGGGTTTACCTTCGCGCGAGTAGATGTCGGGCGGCGAGCCATGAGAATTATGGAGCGCAGTGGATTCTATTTGAGTTCGCCTAGTTGCCTCTTGTAATTTTCGGTTGGCCGTTCGACCTACTCAAAAGATATCACCGGTAGTTTTAGCCAAAGGAAGTGTGGCACCTCGCGGTTGTCACTATCCCTGCTACCGTTAATTAGTATATACTAATGGGGGGATGTTACGGTTCAGTGACAGTTTCAAGAGTTACTATGGCAGGCGTTTTTGTGGTAGTAGGGGCCACGCTACTTATGTCCCCTACCTTAGTCGGGTGTGGCTGCCCACACCCTGCCACAATTCTACAGTTCCTTGGGTTCACGTTCATAAACCTTCGGATCAGCAATCAAGTTACCATTTTCACGCCATCTTCTCGGGAGACTTCCCATCCTGAGCACTTGTACGAGGGACTTGCTCTCTCTTTCTCCGAGGAACGCTCAAGCGCCTTCTGAACTCGGTCTTATCGGACCTACGGAGGTCAGTCATTATGAATACCTGATGCGGGCTACAGATTTAGCCTGTGTGTGGACCTTGCGATGCTAGTAGGCTAGGTACCTTCGTCTTCTTCGCCATGAATATACTCGCATGTCCACCCTGATCCCAGACTGACTCCTCCTTTCAGGCTCCGATTCGTAACAGTAGCACTTGCATGCTTATCCCTAATCATCATGATTGGATCTCCTGCTCCGGGCCTTTCGGCCAGTTGTGACAAGCCCAAGCTTGCAACACCGCTCATTTGCATTATTCCAAAGGGGCAGCTCAAAGCTGCCAAAAACACGCTCACGCTTTCCCCAAGTTAACGCAAAGACTGACTGTTGTACCAAGCATCCTGCGGTCCTTGAGCCATCGTCTAGCGCTCCCGACTGGTACTCTTCTTGCGCGGTAAAGCACGGAGAATGAATGAAACGCGCTATATTGAGCTACGGGTTGATTGTGATCGGCGCTGGCCGCCACAACCTGTCCCCGATTATTATGGCCAGGCGTTTGTCTTTGGGATCATTTGTCCCTTTGCCTAGTACGCCGCGCCCTTCTCTGGAAAACCCTCGGATCCTTGCGAAACCGTCGTAACATCCGCAGCCTGCAGCAATTCACGTTAAAAGCTGTACCCCGCACGACAAAGGGCTTCATGCAGGTAAGAGAACCCGATAATTAAGCCCCAAAGACGGCCCTTCCGTTTCACGAGTGATTATTACTTAGACTAATAACTAGTCGGCGACATAAGTCGTGCTGAGTCACAGCCCTACCTAGTATTTCTGTCATTTCGCAACAATCAATTGCCAAGCGTCCCACTCGAGAAAGATGAAGTACCACTGAGTGCTCCTAACTCTTGACTCCTAGCATTAAGTATTGTAAGGAAACGGATACTGCGCAGTATCTGTGGACACATGAGGGGTGCTGGCCAATCGCAGGGCTCTCGTTGCGTGCGTTTACTTTCTAAGACAACGCTACAACACAGCAGTAGACTTGAGTCCATATCGAGATTTGACGCCTAGGCGGATAAGATGATCTTTTTTGTCGTTAATTCCTCTTTTAAGCTCGAGTTCGTTAGCGCTCCAAGTGTGGAGTAGGTTGGTACGTGTGGCGCCCCGGTGGTGGTGTAGGTGGAGGAGAAAGGTGGCGTAATAGCCGGTGATCGGTAAACTACGAACTACTAACTAAGGCGGGTGTGATGACCCGATTTACGTGTGTGGTGAAGCGTGGTAGCTCAGGTGTGATAACCCGGAAATGGAACTCGGAGCTGTGGCGTGATAGACGGGATGTAAATACACAGGCGTGGTGGCCGTGCAGTGGTGAAGGCGTGATAGCCCTTGCAATATAGATGGGTCGTGATAGCCCTTGGTGTGGTACCCGTAGAAGAAACACAGAGAAGACACAAGGCATAGGCAAACAAAGAGTCGAAAAATAGAGTGATATTATTCGGGCACATAAAAACCCACAACACAAAATCCCGTTGTGGAGATCCATCCCACACATATACAAAACCCCCAATATTATCCGATCCATCTTTTCGACGGATTCTTGTTAGCAATCTGACAATGGAGTGAGTACGTCCAACAGCCCCCCTACTCGCAACATTGTCATGATTTATCCAGACTACCTTTTTAAAACGTCCATTCCCAGATACCAAAACACTCTGCAGAGTTTTTCTTTACTCAAGTCCAGAAAACAAAAAAATGTTGCATTTGCAAAAACACTCAAATTCATTCTCATCACATCCATGACCATTGAAACTCAAACACTATTCAGTATTTTCCATCGATCACTTTGAATCAAAGTCCTTGAACCCTCATAAACATACAAAACAAAGGAACATGTAAGAAATAGAAAGTCAGAAAATCAAACACTATCCGAGAGAGAAATCACGTCAAATTCATCACTCTCCCCCGGTGAGATTCAAACTCCCTCTCAGGTAACGCCTTGGTGAGGAAGTCAGCATGCTGGTACTGCGACGCTACGTGGATAATTTCGACCTCCTTCCTTTCTACCAGTTCCCTCAAAAAGTGATGCCTCACGTCAATGTGCTTCGAGTTCAAGTTCGAAATCGGGTGCTTTGCGATTTGGATGGCACCCTCGTTATCCTCATACATGGCAATACACGGCATCCTTGCCTTCGGCAACATAAAACACCAAACCTGCCTCAAAAACAAGATCTCCTTCCCCATGTCCGACATAGCCACATACTCCGCCTGAGTAGTCGAGAGAGTCACACACTTCTGCGTCTTGGAGTACCACGAAACAGCCCCCCCCGCACACATCACTACCCCCCCCGACACGCTTCTCCTGTCCGTACTGCGCGAAGAATAGTCGGCATCTGCGAACGAAATCAAACTAATCCCCGTCAACGTCCCCTTCTAAAAGGAAATCCCAAAATAACTCGTCCTCATTGCATACCCTAGTATACTACGTGCCACTTTCCAGTGGATCAGCTTCGGCGCACTGCAATACCTTGCTACTGCCCTCACTGAATTCGCGATATCCGGCCTGGTCAACAAGGCAATCCACAAAAGCGCACCGATCAACTCTCGGAAAGGAAACAGAACATTTGGCTCGTCAACATCAAAATCCCAAAGCCTCCAAGTTGTAGGAATCGGGATAGCGTTGCCGCATTCCACACCATACTTCTCTCCCAATTCTTCCGTGTACGTCTGTTGCGAAATAGTCAACCTCTCTGCCTCCCTGTCTCTCTCGTAATAGCACCCCGAGTACCACTTGAGCTCGCCCAACGACTTAACTGGAACAAGACGTCCGAGATCCCTTCCGAACTGATCACACCTTTCCTTCTTTCCCACGGCAAAAATATCATTAACATGCACCACTAGGTGCATCACTACTTCCCCCCTTTCAACCAAAAGAAAAACACACGAATCAGCCAAGCATTGCACAAACCCCAAAGTCCAAAGACACTTCCTCAGTAGTGCATACCACTGTCTGGACGCCTGTCTCAAACCATAAAGACTCTTGCTCAGCTTCACAACCTTCCCTGTCAATGAACCACACCCTTCTGGCAATCGCATAAAGACATCCTCGGCAAGATCTGCCCTCACAAAAGCCTGGTCTATATCGAAATGGCACAACTCTAGGTCATGTCCACACGCCAACGCAGCCAACAAACAGACACTGTACGAAGCAACAGTAGGCGCGTACAAATCTCCAAAGTCAATGTACTCTCTCTGCATGTCACCCCTAGCTACAAGTCTCGCCTTCGCTTTCGTAGGCCAACCAAATTGATCAACCTTCCAATCAAAAAATGGGCTTGCTACTGATCACGTTGTCTATTCGTTGCTACTCGCCAACAATTTTAAACGTGCCTGCTTCAAGCAAACCGAACGCTTCACAGTTAGCCGCGTCCATGAACTGTGCGCCATGCTCACCGTCACGCGCCTCCCTGAACGTCTTGGGTACGCGGAGGTCCTTGGCGTGGCAGAGGGGCATGTCGGGCCGCAGGTGAGAGGGGCGCATCTCGCGAAGAGCTGCGTCGACATCCTCCCGCGTGGCGAGTCGCGACACAAGGCTGAGCGGCACTCCCCATCCCGACGGCCCAAGCGACCAATAGCTGCCCACGCTCTCCCCCCCGCCCGTGGTGTCGTATGGCGGTGCACCTTTGCTCTCCTCCACGCCCCCCGACCCCGCACGCTGCTTGCCTCCGTTCCCCAGCTCACCAGATATGTGCCCCTGCAGGAGCACTCGTTGCGCGTTCAGGGCCCGTCGGTTGCCCAGCAGCGACAGCAGCACATCCTCCCCCGCATGAGATAGGAGTCCTACGCCGTGGTCGAACGGCGTCGCGTCCGGCAGCGGCGTAGAGACCGCTTCTTCCGACACGCCTGAAAGCTGACGGCCCTTCGACCTGATCCTTCTTGGCACGCGCTCGTCGCCCCTTTCGCCCACCATCCTCGTTGCGTGGGAGATGAGTGGCGAGGAATACCCTGCGGCGACCGGCGGCGGCTGTCTCCTCCTGTACGTCTGTGGGGTCGATGTCGCCGCCGGTGATGATAATGACGATGTCGTCGAGGCGGCGTATTCGACGAAAGAGGGAGACCACTCCGGCATCGGCGAACATGAGGCAGGCGGTGTGAGAGCGCTGGGCGAGTGCGCAGGCGGCGGACCGGCAGCAGCGGGCGAAATAGCAGCCGGTCCGGGCGGCGGCGAGGTGTGAGCGCTGGGTGAGTGCGCGGACGGCGGTGATGACGATCGCAGCGGTGGTGGCGGCCAGGCGGCTGCTGCAGGCAGTGTACCTGCAGTAGCAGGCGGGTTCGAGCAAGTGGTGTGAGCGCTGGGTGAGTGCGCGGGCGGCGGACCGGCAGCGGCGGGCGGCATACCAGACGGTCCGGTCGGCGGCGAGGTGTGAGCGCTGGGTGAGTGCGCGGACGGCGGACCGGCAGCGGCGGGCGGCATAGCAGTCGGTCCGGTCGGCGGCGAGGTGTGAGCGCTGGGGGAGCGCGCGGACGGCGGACCGGCAGCGGCAGGCGGCATAGCAATCGGTCCGGGTGGCGGCGAGGTGTGAGCGCTGGGTGAGTGCGCGGGCGGCGGACCGGCAGCGGAGGGCGGCATAGCAGTCGGTCCGGGTGGCGGCGAGGTGTGAGCGCTGGGTGAGTGCGCGGGCAGCGGACCGGCAGTGGCGGGCGGCGTCGCGGCAATCTCGAATGACACCCCCGGCGACGTTGGCGGTGCTGGCGCGGAAGGGGCAGTACTGAACTCCCCCCCCCCCCGACTGTGGCAGCGGCGCCTATCTAACGTAGCTAGAGTAGCATACGCGCCCTGTGTCATCCCTGAGTACCTTCACACAGCAGTCGGCATGGTTGTCGCCCGCGTTGAGAAAGTAGCACGGCACTGCCTTGTCGTCCAGCTTCGACCTCCTCTCCCGGTACATGAAACCGTACTGAAAAAACGGCACCACCAAGAAAGCACCCTTTTTGCCGGTGAACAGCTCCTGCGGCGACGCGCGACCGGGATTGGAAGGGGAAGCAGTCTGGTTGAGCTTCTGCGCGGCATCCTACGCAGATTCCGCCCAGAGCTTGTCCCCGCGAGCATCCAGGCCGCGAACACACGAGAACCCCCCCGGCCCCAAGCGTCGCTCCGCGGCGCGACGAGATGCCATGGCGATTTTGTTGCAACGCTGGATTGCATTCTCCACCCCCCCATTGTATTGCTGCGCTTCGGGGGGGGAGTACTGCACGGCGATTCCCATGGTAGAGCAGAAGTCACGGTAGTCCTTGCTGGTCCAGAGCGAATCGCAGTCGCCACGGACACTCCGTATCCTCGTCCCCGCTTTGTGGGCTAGGTCGACGATACACCGCCGGAAGACGGCCACGGCGTCAGACTTGCGACGCAGGCCGTAGCTTGCGATGTAGCCCGTTGCAGCATCGACAGCACAGAACATGTAGTGGTTACCCCCTATGGTGGAGGTGTATGGCCCGCACATGTCGATATGTAGGTGATCGCCAGGCGCCTTCCCCGGTCGTCCCTCGCTTCGCTTCGGCACGCCCGCTCTCATCCCCCTCGCCGATATACACGTAGTGCAGGGTTCCATCCGTCCGGTGAGGGTGATCCCTCGCTGCCGAGCAGATTCCCTCAAAATAGGTTCGGACAGGTGGCCGGCGCGGTCATGGAACACGTTCATATCGACTCGCTTGCGATCGATGCCAACATGAAAAGGGTTTTTTCCCGGGGCCCAAAATGGCCAGTGCATACTCTTCACTCTCTCTATCCTGCATCATACGGTCAAAAAATGTCCCACTCTACACTATACACCTCAGTCGTCTCGTCAGAAATGCTCTGGGGTCGATAAATCCATGCCGTACTTGAATCACACGGAGTGGGGTGGGATAAAACAGTCTCAAGCTCAAGCTCCAACTCCATGGGAGAAGCCATCACAACGCTCGAAGGTTGTACGAGGTTGTTGTCACCAAGAGGAACCGGGGGGGATATGCAGGCAGGAGACCCGAATGCACTCTCACGCGGAGCACCAACTGAACCAACTGCCCCAACTGGCATCGGTGGGTTGCAAGCAGAAGACTCGGGGGCACTCTTATTCACTACATCCACTGGCAACGGAGGAGGGGGTAGTCGGGTGGCGTAGAGGGAGTCGTTCGCCGATCTCCGAATGAAGCGGAGCCTTCCCGCTTGTGTACCAGTGGGGTTTACAAAACAGGAGTTTTAGTGAGCCACCTTCCAAATCGATAAAAGGTTGAAGCCAAGCCACAGAGTATATATCACATCTTGCACACACGCCACAACGTCCTCCGGGTTTCCGTGTTCATCTAGCTGGTGAAACACTAAATTGACGTCCCCGATTGCCTCGACTCTAATCAACCCTGAATCGCCAATCTATATGTATTGGTCTGTAGGGTAGCGAATGTTGTACATGCCCTCTTTGTTGTTGGACATCATCGCACTAGCGCCCGAGTCCGCATCCCATTCCTCGCTACCATACGGCCTAGGTTGCCCCGGGGTACACCGAAGGGCGCTAGCAACACGTGTAATCAACGCTGGCTCAACACGTCCTACAACGCTACCACGCACCACACCATCACGATCTACAGCAACAGAATCACCAGACTCAGACTTGCCTATTTGCACACGACGTGCGATGAAAAGCTGCAGAGGAGCTCTGCTGACTTGAGCTGCACCGGGAGCCGAAGAAGAGAGAGTTGCAGTAGCAGAGGTAGACGTGGCAGGAGGGTTGCCCTCTTGCTGTTCTTGGTGTTGTTGGTGCTGTTGCTGCTGCTCGGGAGTCCCCAACTCCGCTGTTGGTGGTGGTGATGACCAGTGCCCCGCTGGCTCCCCCCGCCCCGAGTATCCTATGTATTCGTTCTCGTAGGGATAATCGGCCGCAAATGCGTGCCGCGGTGCGTTGGGGAATTTTTCAGGCGGTAAATTAGGCGACAAATTCGGCGGCGAATTAGACGGAAAATTAGTCGGTGGCACCTGCTCGAAGCCCTCGCCCCTGCCTCGGCCGCGCCCACCCGAATGATGATGGCGGTCGTGGCCACGTCCTCCGGGGAAGGTGTAAGCATATCCGCCAGGCCCGGGTCCGTGTCCTGGCGGCGGCGTTCTCTGCTGCTCCGGCGGGTGGCCCCGACTCCAACGCGCACCCGAGTCGTTGGGGTACCGGTGATGGTAGGTGTTCGCATACCCCCCAGGCCCGGGTCCGTGTCCTGGCGGCGGCGTTCTCTGCTGCTCCGGTGGGTGGCCCCGACTCCAACGCGCACCCGAGTCGTTTGAGTACGGTTGCTGTCGATATTTACCTTCCGCCCCGCGCCCTCCTCCGCGTCCGGCGTACGGCCCGAGTCCCCGCGACTGCAGGTATTCGTGGAAATCACCGTAGTATCTGTCGAATTCTCGACGCATGACGATGCATTCGGGGGTGTTGTGGCCTTGCCCCTCGCCGTGATGCGCGCAGTAGGTGTACGTTCATTCGCGCTCCCCATACCCCCGATCACCAGCATTCCTCCCACCCCGGTCGCCCCGACCTACGCCGGCTGCGGTCAGGGCATGCCTTGTCTCCTCTCTCTCTTCTCCTGATCTCCCATTGCGCTCCAGCTCGTGAGCAGCTCTCCTGAGCAAATCTTCCATGGTACGACTCGAAAGATCGGGAAGGAGAAGCACGTGGTCACTACAGAGCTTGAAAGATGGTAGCATTCTACGGGCAATATGTTTGCGCATAGATGCGTCTGGTCGCTTATCTCCGTATGATTCTAGCTTCATCCTTATGGCCTTTGCCCTACCGTAAAATGACATGATGTTCTCTCCCTCCTTCTGCCTAAGTTCGTTCCACTCATCCTCTACTATCTCCCTCTCATGTTCACTTTTGACAGCCAAGTGAGACTCAAACACCCTCCACGCTTCTTGGGGTGACCCGGCAGCAAAAATCATTTCTTGGACTGGTTGGGCTGTAATTTTTTCGATAAGTTGTGACCATAGCTTGAGCGACTTATCTACTCTCTCCTTCCCAAAGTAACTCCTGAGTCGTGACAGGTCTACATCCGGAACCCCCACTGGTATCGATTCTCCCCTCAACACGTCCATCAACCCTTCAGCCGAGACCCAGGAAAGAACAGAACCTCGGAAAACACGAAAAGCTGATCCAACACTTTGCCCGCTCTCAAATATTCCAGACCAAGCAAGCATTTCATTTTTCTACCGAATTTCTATGGATCTAGAATCGTACGTGCCTGCTGTTCGGGCGGTTGGCCCTCCCTCGTTTGTCATCTGCAGTACTTGGCGAAGGGCGTTGGCTAGGTCCGCGATCATGTTCGATGAAGTTGCTGATGGAGCTGCCGCTGCTGTTGTTTCATGGCGTTGTTCATTGGCGCGGAAGGACTCGCGTCCGTCTCCTCCATGGTGTTGTGCATTGGCGGAGGAGGACTCGCGTCCCTCTCCCCCGGTGCCTACTTCGCCGGGAGGGGTGCTCAACCTTTCCCCCGACGAAGGTCTTGTGTCGGTTCTCCTCATTGGCGCTTAGCAACGCACAACCCACTCGTTCGTTGAAGATCGTTGACGCTAGCGTGTGGAGTAGGTTGGTACGTGTGGCGCCCCGGTGGTGGTGTAGGTGGAGGAGAAAGGTGGCGTAATAGCCGGTGATCGGTAAACTACGAACTACTAACTAAGGCGGGTGTGATAACCCGATTTACGTGTGTGGTGAAGCGTGATAGCTCAGGTGTGATAACCCGGAAATGGAACTCGGAGCTGTGGCGTGATAGCCGGGATGTAAATACACAGGCGTGGTAGCCGTGCAGTGGTGAAGGCGTGATAGCCCTTGCAATATAGATGGGTCGTGATAGCCCTTGGCGTGGTAGCCGTAGAAGAAACACAGAGAAGACACAAGGTATAGGCAAACATAGAGTCGAAAAATAGAGTGATATTATTCGGGCACATAAAAACCCACAACACAAAATCCCGTTGTAGAGATCCATCCCACACATATACAAAACCCCCAAAATTCTCCGATCCATCTTCCATCTTTTCGACGGATTCTCGTTAGCAATCTGACAATGGAGTGAGTACGTTCAACACCAAGGATATTCGCCTTGTTACCGAAACAATTTCTCAAAAAGTGAAGCTGCGTAAATATTTGAAATAAACCGTCCGTTACGATCGATCCATAGAACAATAAAAAAAGTTAAATCGACACACGACGCGTATGAAAATACGTGGAAGTGTGGTGAGCTAAAGCTTTATTTTTCCCCATCCGCCGGAGAATTAAAAAAAAAAAAAAAAAATGGTGCTTCCGATGACGGGGGGGTCTTGGGCGTCATGAAGGCAGTTTGTCGAGTTGTATACCTTCATGAGGAACGACCCCCCGCAATTTTCAATTTTCAGGCACTGGAGTCGTAGCTGCGCTGCAACCTGTCAGACAACCCAGGAATACAGGGCGATCAATGATATTTGTATGGTGGTTTTTGGTTCGATCGCTCGTTTTTCACTGCATGCCCGCGGGTTGTCCCTCTGGCAGCATTCCAGACGGCAGGCGCGTTCTTCTGTGTTCACGATCACCGTGCGGTTTGTTCGGTGCAGGCAGCCCAACCGCTGCAGTTTGTAGCCGCTAGTTGGTTAGTTGTGGTAACGGGGGAACTCTGTCTTTTCTTTTTTTTATCCTCCGGCGGATGGGGAAAAACATAGCTTTAGCTCACCGCACTTCCTCCACGTATGTATGTCGTAGTTGAGTAGATACCCACGGCCATGTGAATTAAGTTTGCACTTTGGACATTTCACTTTAGCGCCCTCGTATCGTGCGTTCTTAGGCGGGAAGGTGTGGTTTTTCCCAGACGAATTTTGATTTCATTTGGTTTTTCGGTTCTTCCTAGGGCTCCAGCACTTTGTGTGACCACGTACTCGAGATGTTTGGCAAGGGGGTGACAACAACAACAAGGGAGTGTGCTCAGTTCACACTTCTACCACACACACCAGCCAGGTATACGATAGATAGGTGTTCCCTAAATAACCATTTGACGGCCCCGTGGGACACATACATACCAGCCACGTACTACGACGGGTGAAAAGAAACCACGCACGCACGTCCTATTCGAGGTGAGTTTCGTAGGGAGGGGCGAGACGTGCAAAGGGCTTATTCAGTCCTGCCTGGCACCGCCGTTTCCAATCGTTTTGTAGGCGCCTGCTTGCGGCTGTCATGATGTAATTCTAAAGCTGAACTCTAGGTGATGGACAACAAGGACCAACAACTAACCCCTTCTTCGTATTCGGCTCAACCCTTCAAACCCCATGATGGTGACACCAACCTTGATTGACCTGTGACCATAGAGTGCTGAAAAAATACTGATAGAGTGCTGATAGAGTTTTGGTGGTTGATATATACATGTATGGCGGCGTTTAGGTGGATTGCCGTTTTTTCACTGCATGCATGCCCGAGGTTCGTCACACCCTGATAGCAATCCAGACAGCACGCGCGTTCCTCTGTGTTCACGACCACCTCGCGTTTTTTACGGCGCAGGAAAGTCCCCAGACAGCAACGGGTTACCACTGTAGTCATAGAGTAGGCACGAGTTGGTTGTTTGCGGGAACGGGGGGTATCTTTGATGTGGCCGTCACAAGGTATCGTAAGACCGCTCTGATTGCTTCGCCATGTTGCGTTCTCTCCCCACAGTGCCATTGATGATGCACTTGATACCCTCTATGAGCCCAATCCCGTCTTTAGTCAGTTCCTACCTCTGTTAGTATGACATTTTTTTTCTCTTTTTCCTTTCCTTGCTTCATTTTTCCGTCTTGTGTTCTCTTGCTTTTTTCGCTTTCTTTTCTTCGTTGATTTCCTTTTCGTTTTTTCGCTTTCTTGTCTTTTCTTTTCATTCACTTTCCTTTTCGGATTTTCTGTTCTTTTATTTGTTTCATTTTTCCAGTTGTGGTGAGCCTAAGCTAAATTTTTCCTCATCCGCGGGAGGATAAAAAAAACAGAAAAGGATAGGTACTCACGTGCAATATAGTCTATACGTCGTGGTAGTGATTATTGGGTGGCACAAGCGGTATTATAGTCGGTTTGTCCAGGCGCGAGTAGTGAGACGTACGCACAAATATGGACCTGGCACATCGCAGTCCCTGATTCCCGGTTTCCCTTTTATATGTTTCTGGTGGAGGCATGAATTGCGTCAGCTGTGATATAGCGTGTACCTCCTTTGGTTTGTGTTTTTTCCCTGCGGTATTCCTCAGCTCCAGAGTGACTGCTGTGGAACCCGTCCTGTGACCACGGACTTGATTATGCGAGTTAATGTGAGAACAACAACAACAACAATGTTGTAGTTGGGTGGATACCGTGGCCATGTTGGTCGTTAACTTTGCGCGTTGATTTCATTTCACTTGTAGGCGAACGTAGCTTTCCCCCGCTGGTTTTTTATTTGATTCTATATTTTGGATCTTTCCAGGGCTCCAGCACCTTTCTTCAAAGATGTCGGTTGACAGCGAGCTGACGAGCGGTCGAGCTGTCGAGGCTGTCTGTCGAGGGGTTTGGGGCTGTCTCGACAAACCATCCCCTATCCCCGGGTGGGATAACGCCTCCATATATCTGTGGAAACCCCTCATGCGTGTATGTTTTTGGATGAAATAATAGTGAATCGACTCAATCAAGTGAGTAGTTGACTGCTGTACCCTGCAATTGATTGCTACCATACACTTTGTATGTTGCACGTCCACGAGTGAGTCCCCGATGCCGCCTCCTACATCCTACATCTGGTCGTCTACGTGCGTAAATATCGAGGGTTTCAGTGTTTTTGCAAGGCGCTTTTCCAAAATAGGGGATGTTGATTAAACATGCCCTGTTTTTCGACTGTCGAGGCTGTCTGTCGAGGGGTTTTCTACTTGACAGTCGGACGAGGGGCGAAAAGTCTATCAACCGACATCTTTGCCTTTCTTTGTGTGATCACACACTTTAGATTTTTCAAGTTGTGCACACGAAATTGTGGCGCGAATACACACTCTGCTGTTTGATGTATCCTGTACATTTCAGCCTACCGGTGTATAGCTACCGCTCACCACACAATACAAGTAAGTAATTGTCGGGACATAAATACCGCCTGTGTGAAGAAGAAAACGAGACGTTCAACGTCGCGCTTAGCTGCGCTGCTGAGTCGCGACAACTGCGCCTCTGCTGCGGATTTTATTTATGGGATAAAATAATGTTGAGCTCGCTCACCTTTTTTTTTTTTTTTTTTTGTATCCTCCGGCGGATGGGGAAAAATAAAGCTTTAGCTCACCACACTTCCGCGTATTTTCATACGCGTCGTGTGTCGATTTAACTCAGTTGCTTTCGCAGCCCAACGCTAGCTGGCGCACCCTTCGAGTCCCATTGTAGGTATAGCGTAAGCTGTCCCTATCAGTGGTCTTCGTTACAACCCCGTCAGGCAGCGCAAGCTGCCGTTGTTTACGGGTGTGTGTGTGTGTATGTCGACCCGGCCTGTCCCCTGAGGGTCAGTTTCGGTGGAGATAGCCACCCGGAATGTCATCTTTCCGGGTAGTGTGGAACTTGCGCAAGCTCACCCACTAACAAAACCCCTGGCCATGGGAGATGGCCTTCCGCCGGACTTGGTCCAGTTACGGTCCACCCTACCCATTCGGGCGTTGGTCCTCGGTAGCGAGCCGTCCATTTGTAGTTCATCCCGTGCTTTGATTTTACACCATGACCGTAGCCTAGCCTGTGACGACGGACTTGACCATCTATGACGATGATGAGTTAATCGTAATGTCAGAACACCAACAACGACAAAAACGTGAGTTCGGTCGTTATTCATAATATCTATTTTCAGTTTTCGTGACAGCTCCATGTTCAAACTCGTATGATACGTGCAACCGAAATTTTTATGACCGTGAGCTGTGCTACTTTTTTTTTTTTTTTTTTTCATCCTCCGGAGGATGGGGAAAAATAAAGCTTTAGCTCACCACACTTCCACGTATTTTCATACGCGTCGTGTGTCGATTTAACTCAGTTGCTTTCTAACAGCTACTATTGTACTGCTACTACTACTACTACTACTACTACTACTACTTCTACTACTAGTACTACTGCTGCTGTACAGCGTTATGTCTTCCTTGTTAGGCTCGAACGACAGCGCACCCACTTGTTCCTGACGCACGCTGTTTTCCGGCATTCCATCGCAGCCATCGCCCCGGTGGGCTATCAGGTTATCCTCGAGCCTGGTATAGGTGAGTTTCGTGAGTTCGAGCCCCGCCGAGTGCATGTTCGTATGAATTCGTTGGGAGTTTTTCTTGTGCACAAATTGACTTGTGCAAAGCGCGAGAGCGTTAGTTAGCAACACTCGATGAAAATTCGACGAGCAGTGGGATTGCTGAACTCTATGCGCGATAAAAATTGAAGGCAAGAACCGAAGGGGAGAAGAAACGACACCTATGACCACGGCTTGTCCAGAAGCTAGAAAGTAGAAGTGTGCAAAAAGAAGAAAAAAAAACGGTCGCCCCGGTGGCATATCAGGTTGTCTTCGAGCCTGGTATAGGTCGGTTTCGTGAGTTCGAATCCCCCCAAGTGCATACTCGTATAAACCTCTGGGAATGTTTTCTTGTGCACAAATTGACTTGCGGAAAGCGCGAGAGCGTGAGTTGGCAACAACGCTCGATGAAAAATCGACGATCAGTGGGATTGCTGAACCCTATGCGCGATAACAAAATTGAAGGCAAGAACCGGGGGGGGGGAAGGACGACACTCGTGAAAAAAAATTGACGGCAAGAACCAGGGAAGGGGAAGAACGACACCCGTGACCACGGCTTGTCCAGAAGCTGGAATAAACATGTGTGTGTAAAAAGAAAAAAAAAATATGCGTAGGCACTGTTGTTGTTGTTGTTCTCACAATAACTCGCATAATCAAGTCCGAGGTCACACTCACTATCCAGCACTTTTATACGTGTCTGGCGAAGACATGAATTGCGTCAGCTGTGGTATTTGCGTGTACCACTTTGGGTTGTTTGTGTTTTTCCCTGGGGTATTCCTCGGCTCCAGAGTGACTGGAGCCTGTCCTGTGAACACGGGCTTGATTATGCGAGTTAATGTGAGAACAACAACAACAACAACAACAACATATTCTATCGGATGTAGCATCGAGTATTGTCATCTGGCAAGGAACCGCCCGTTTATGACCAGTGTTTCCCACAACCACCTATACTACTAGTCTATACCATACGTACTACACAGCAGTACCATTTATTCGTGTCTTTGACCTGCAACAGATTGTCAAACTGGCATACAATACATAATAACAATCGAAATCGGCCAGAGTAATAAACACATATATATACGCAGTTGATATCACGTCGTTATCTTTCTGACCATCCATGACGTAGTTTTCAATTCTTTTACCCCCGACCCCCCCCCCCTTCAACGCCCCCTCTTTTCCAACCACCCGCACGATCGCCTAGACCTAGCACCACGCGTACAACAAGCCCCTACATATTATCTTTGATCTCACAGCCGAAGTGTATTTGAATATTGTTTGTGACCTAAACCTGCTAATAAATCTCCACCCCCCCCCCCCTCTCGCTCTCTCTTACTCAAACGCCCCACCAAATATCGAAATCCGCCACATTAATAAACACTTCACGCACAGGATATCACCTCATTATCTTTCGAAAGCCATCCATGCCACTGCTTCCCCCCCCCCCCCCGCCCCGAAAGCCCCCTTCTTCCCCATCACCCACACCATCGCCTAGACCTAGCACCACACGTATAACAAACCCCTCACCTAAAACCCTTCTTCCCCCCCCCCCCCCCCCCCCCGCCGCCCCCCCCCCGCCCCCTCCCCCGCCCCCCCCCCCGCCCCCACCCCCCACCTTCCCCTCCCCACCCCCCACCTTCCCCCCCCCAACCCATCCCAACCCCACCCATCCCAACCCCACCCCCTCGAACACTCCACCCTCTCTCTGCTCACTGATTGTACGACTTACCCCAGGATATACATGATAAACTGATGCATTATTTCCAAAACCGGCACATTTACCCCCTCAAAATAATGTATATTTTTCCACGCACATATTGAGCTGCCCCACACGCCCCCCCCCCCGCCCCAACCCCCCCCCCAAAAAAAAATAAACTGGTGCCAAAACCGTCAGATTCATCCTCTTTAAAGGATTATAACTTACTTGCACAAATCCCCCCCCTCTTTCCCCCCCCCCCCCCCCCATCCAAACCCGCTCGCTTTTGATCAAAACCAGGCCCCCACGTCCTTCAAAACTCCGCCCCCCCCCCTCACCGGTTATTCGACTTACAAGATTCACTTGATAAAATGATACATTTCCCTCCACAGCTGTCAGATTTTGTCCCCCTCAGAAACGGGTTTTATAGTTTCAGCGCACAGACTGCCTAAATTCATCCTGTTGACCCTGGTAGCTACACTGTAGTTGTATGCGGAGTCGCCGACCTATATCCTTAATGAGGACACACAACTCGTAATGCGCGCGATCGGAGTATCACACACAGCTTGCAAAGATGAGTTTCGACGAAATCTTCGATCTCACAGCTGGAGTGTATTTTCACTTTTTATAATAACAAGCAACACTTCCCTTGCTGACGAGTCTGACGCAACTTCTTGAGTATGTGATATTTCTTCCATTCTTTTTTTCTATTACCTGGTTTATCTGATATTTCTTCCTTATTACCAGTATACTTTTCTCCGCGGATATGTACTGATTGTGGTTTGATTTCCTGTGTGGCATGCGGTGTACCAGTAGTCAGTTTCAGCTGGGCGTGAGTTCTTGAAACGTGTACGCCAGCATGTATGTGTGAAGCTGGCACGTAAATTTTCAGGCGGGTGCATGACTTGCTTCATCTATGGTATATACTTCTATGCTTTTCAAAACCGTCGCATTTGTCCCGTATACTTTGCACGCATAGATTTAGCTGCCCCGCCCGTCCCGCCCCTCCCCCCCCCCCCCCCCCCCCCCCCTCCTCCCCCGTGCATTCTTTCCAAAACCGCCAGATTTATCCCCTGGAACAATATATAGTTCCTAGGCACAAATTGAGCTGCCCCACCCGCCCCCCTCCCCCTCCCCCCCCCTTTTGGATCAAAATCAGGCCCCCACGTCCTTCAAAACTCCGCCCTCCCATCATCGGATATTCGGCTTACAGGATTCACTTGATAAACGGATGCATTTCCATCCACAGCTGTCAGATTTTGTCCCCCTCAAAAACGGGTTTTATAGTTTCCGCGCACAGACTGACTAACATCACCCTGTTGACCCTGATAGCTACACTGTAGTTGCAAGGGGAGTCGCCGACCTATATCGTAATGAGGACACACAACCCGTAATACGCGCGATCGGAGTATCAAACACAGCTTGCAAAGATGAGTTTCGACGAAATCTTCGATCTCACAGCTGGAGGAGTGTATTTTTTTTCATAGTCCGGAGTACATCTGTAAGTAAGTGTACCACGTTTGGTCCGATTGATTTTTTCCCTGGGGTGTTCCTCCATTTTACCAATGTACGATACGAGTACTACTAATAATAGCAACAACTTGTTCCCAGTTCTATCAATGAAAAATCAAGTACCACAGCCCTATTGGCACGTTGGTGGAAACCGAGGTAATTGATAATCGGCCGAGCTCGAGTTCGTTATTAAGAAAAACAACGTGCTCAACAAAAAACGCAGGACAGCCCCCCGTTCAGCATTTTCACCCGCGCCAGGCGATGAAGATTTCCCCACGTACGTATTATGACTGAAAATCAAGCATCGCACGTTATCAATCTTTGCCGAAAAGATCGCAGATGGGTCCCGCAATGGCATCGGCCATATCGCCATTCGTCATAGTCTGGATAGTCTCAGGGGGGGTTACAGCGGAATGCGAAAATGCACATCACCCGCTATGCCGCACACTGGAGGATGAAGAACGCCAGCAACCCATACACTTTCCGTGTACGTACACGTGCCATGGCGACAACGTTGACGCCTTATGCAGCTCGTGGGAAACGGACCCTCTACATGTAAGCGCCAGGGACCTTGGAGATCACATTGTGGCCAAGTAATTTTACCGAGGAGTGCCTTCGAAGTCCTGGCGTAAACCTCTTTATCCTACCCCGAATAGATCACCCGTTGGGGGTGCAATATTTGATGTATGACAAGCAACTGTGTTGGACTTGAATCTCTAGGCATTCTCTGTAGCACGCGCTAGAGGCAAATATACTGCGCAAGGACTCCATAGGACTCCATGGGCGATTGCGCGCTTTTTTTCTGGTGTATTATACGTTGTGTTTGCTTCACGGCAAACGTTTCTCCTTCCTGTGATTCTTAATGTGTTGTTTTCTAAATATACGAAGGAGAGGTCTGGAGCTGTAACTTGGTGGGTGTACAGAGGGCAGAGACAACACGCTTCAGGCCCAGCAGCGGATCAGACTGGTCAGGAATGGGTCGAGTGTACAGATTGTGAGTGTCGACATATGTTAAGCATCTGATTGTACATCTAACAGCAGTTCAACAACGTTCGTTTCGAATCATGATTTGATTTTTTTATCAGGCAATGTGTGGTTGTGTCGTGCGTACTTTTCGCCTACTACATGTTATGTAACGAACATATGGGTCCCTTTCGTGCGGCACGGTACGCGAAAACTATAACTACAATTCAGAACAAATGCACCCATCCCATCCCTCCCTCATTCACTGTGTGCTCTCGCTTCTGGTCCTCCTTCTTCCGTTGACTGAGGAGGTATTATATCAACTATCTTTATCGAGTGCCAAGTTGGTCTTGACACCAAATGCATGGTCTACACATTTAACCATTATGGATAGATAGATTGTTTATCAGTGCATCGAAACAAGCACCAGACAGTCGCGTGAACCTAGCTCCGTTGTTGTTCTTACTCGTCCCGTGCAGATTACGCGCGTAACAGCCTTCAACCCGAGGTGACCGAGCTACTTGACGCATCCGCCGGACGAAGTCATTCGGAAAACAGCAAGACCTTCCCAACCGCTGCAGGGGTATCGGATGACCCAAGCCCAAACACAGGTAGGTGGACATATTCGAGGCTAACAAAGCACTACCAGCTACATGTGAACGCTCCGATATTAACAGCTCAAATATGACGTTGGCCATTCCTCTCTTGCTTGACGGGGGGGGCGGAGGGGAAGGGGGGAGGGGAGGGGGGGGGGAAGAAGAGGGGGGGGGGGGGAGGGAGGGAAGGGGGGGGGGGGGAGGGAGGGGGGGGGGTAGTAGTAGTATCGTTAGCAGTACCTTCGAGGAACAATACATTGCATGATTAGCATTCTTTGTGTTTATACTATGTAAGACACTTACTTGCTTAGAGGAGTGTTGTGCATCGGATGCAAGACGTTCACACCATACATAGTAAGCAAAGGGATTTTAGTTCGATCAATCGTTTCAAAACTGGTACGTGCGCGTATTCACCGATGCCCCGTGTCCCCCACATGCTCCTTTAAACTGTAAAAGGAAATGCGCAAATCATTCCGGTCTCCCAGAACGACAGGACTCTGGCAAGGGACGACGACCGTAGGTGAGAACGGCACACGGCAGTCAGTAAATATAAACAAGTCCTATGAAACAGGTATGTACGGTACGTACGGTATGTACGGTAGGTGCGGTGTCAACAACCGTTCCTTGTACTTTGGTGCCGGTTACGTCTCCTGGAGACGAGCGACAGGTCAACTGCCGATTTGATACATATGGGGCGGTTGCACCATCTGCGGCCTGGGCCATTCCGTCGCGGTTTAACGGGCAACACAATGCATTCAAAGTGCATCGTACGAACGGGCACAGCACAACACGCGCGCAACACGGCCATGATTCAACTGCTACAAAGCGCTTTCTAGAATAGACACGTCACGAAATTGTATTCGTCGTTTGTGACGTCGCTGCGCTGTAACAAAGGCAAAGGAGATAGGCTCAACACAAAAAGGGCGCACAAAGTCCACAGTCTGCCCAGAGTATTTTCAAGTTGTATACATACTGCCCGGTATGCGGCTGAGCAACGGCAGGGGCGAGTTGAGGTTGGGGTAGCACGGCTTTGCCATTAGTTTGTGAGTTTCGTGCCTCCGTAACAAACGAGATGTCCCGTGGTTTGCAATCCGACGGGCATTCGTAGCCGACGGGAATGTGCATGCTATCAGGGCTTCTCTGGCAGTGTTTTCGTCGTCGCGTGACATTTAAGGTTCCTTCATCGAAACTCCTCATAACGAATCCTATTAGTATAGTACCTTGTACCTGGTACAGCAGTAAAGCCCTACCGTATCGCGCGCTGACAGGCGTCTTTCATACTATCGCGTTAGCTTCCGCAAAGTGGAATACCGTGATGACGTGCAATGCTATTAGTAGTATGATAGTATGATCTATGGTGATGGGCGTTGTCGAGAAATTGTTTGGGTTACTAACCTTGTGGTGCGCTTTTAACAATACTGCCTGGTATGCAATGAAAACGACGCGGAGTGGCTTCAGATTCAAGTATTTACACACACAACACGTCTTGGGACTGCACTCGAACACATTTCCTAGTTTGTTCCTTATCGAACGTATTGAAGTGCAACGCTTGAGTCGCTCCTAATGGAAACATGGCTGAATCTAGTGACCGATACTAATAATATTACAGTAAAACTGACTTATACGGTACGGGTGAAAGTTGAACCTACTGCGTGTATTAACTACAGCATTATACCTTGGGGCGATATGCCAGTACACTTAAAATATTAACAACAACAACAACCACAACAACAACAACAACAACAACAACAACAACAACGACAACAACAACAACAACAACAACAACAACAACAACAACAACAACAACAACAACAATTGATTGTAATTATTTCTACCTTTTCAGGCTGAAAAAAATACCTAGTCTAGTCTATATGTACCATATTGGCTGGTTTTTGCTCTCGTCCCTTGCGTTTCGCCCTTACAAGCAGAACCGCCGTCGTTGACATGACCACCGGTCGCGATCCAAGCACGAAGATTGAGCCCACCCACGCAAACGGACGGCAAGACAACCTTGTGTACGCCCCAAACGCCAAGTGCAATAGCTTGTGGCTGTCGTGGCCAGCAACGCAGGAGAGGGCTATCGCCGCCGGTACTGTGTTGGTCTTCAATGTATCGACATCAGTGGGGAACCTCTTTCTCATTTTCGGGATAATGATCAAGGTAACTACTAAGTACGGAGTATAAAATAACTACATGGTCTAGTCTAGTACAAAGGTATATTCTAACTAATAATAACTACATCGTAGTAAAGTAGCAACTAGCAATATGGATACCTGTCATATATTGTTGGAGCTTTGCTACCCAGGTTTTACGTGTGCGTCGACAAGAGTGGCGCGTGTGAGACAAAAGGACATACGCTTCAGCCTGGCGGGGCTCTGGAATCGAAGAACTTCGTACCGCATATCGTTTAAACGTCTACCAGGGAATGTTTTGTGCAATAGGTTTCGCTTTACGGCGCGGTCCTGAGGTCCTTCATCATGTTGCAAACTCGTGTTTCCCTTTCCTCCTCACTATGGTCGAGGTAGAGAGCTCCTCAACAAAAGATTGCATCCTAGACGAGAGCTTAGCTCACAGAATGTGCCCCCGCAATACATACCAGAAATAATGTAATAGTACAGTCACTTAGTACAGCAGTGGGTGGACTATTGGATAGATATACGTAATTAAAATATATAGCTGGAGTGTATTTCAATTTCTATAATATATACCTTGTACATACCTCTTGTACATACCGCTTGTACATACCTTGTACATACCTCTTGTACATACCTTGTACATACCTCCAGTACATACCTCTTGTACATACCTCTTGTACATACCTCTTGTACATACCTCTTGTACATACCTTGTACATACCTCTTGTACATACCTCTAGTACATACCTCTTGTACATACCTCTTGTACATACCTCTTGTACATACCTCTTGTACATACCTCTAGTACATACCTCTTGTACATACCTCTTGTACATACCTTGTACATACCTCTTGTACATACCTTGTACATACCTCCAGTACATACCTCTTGTACATACCTCTTGTACATACCTCTTGTACATACCTCTTGTACATACCTCTAGTACATACCTGTAGTACATACTAGTCATCGAGAAAGGAAACAATACCGGCTAACCCTAACAACCAGATTGGGCGCATATACTCTGGAGAGAAAAGGCCGATTTAATATCGTTTTTTTTCAGCAGGTTTACACCGGTAAACCGAAACCGGTCTATAGCAGATAGACGTAAAATATATACTATAAAAATTAAAATACACTCCAGCTGTGAGATCGAAGATTTCGTCGAAACTCATCTTTGCAAGCTGTGTGTGATACTCCGATCGCGCGCATTACGAGTTGTGTGTCCTCATTAAGGATATAGGTCGGCGACTCCCCTTACAACTACAGTGTAGCTATCAGGGTCAACAGGGTGATGTTAGTCAGTCTGTGCGCGGAAACTATAAAACCCGTTCCTGAGGGGGACAAAATCTGACAGCTGTGAAGGGAAAGGGGGGCCTGGTTTTGATCAAAAGCGATCGGGTTTGGAGGGGGGCGGGGGGGGGGGGGGGGGAGGGGCAATTTGTGCATGTAAGCTATAAATCCTTTCGAAGGGATAAATCTGACGGTTTTGGCACCAGTATATTATTGGGGGGGGGGGGGGGGGGGCAGCTCAATATGTGCCTGGAAACTATACATTATTTCGAGGGGATAAATGTGACGGTTTTGGAAATAATACATCAGTTCATCATGTATATTCTGGGGTAAGTCGTACAATCAGTGAGTAAAGAGAGGGTGGAGTGTTCGAGGGGATGGGTTGGGGGGGGAGGGTGGGGGGTGGGGGCGGGGGGGGGGGCGGGGGGGGGAAGGGCTTTAGGTGAGGGGTTTGTTATACGTGTGGTGCTAGGTCTAGGCGAAGGTGCGGGTGATGGGGAAGAAGGGGGCGTTCGAGGCGGGGGGGGGGGGGGGGGGGGGGGGGGGAACACAGCGGCATGGATGGCTCTCGAAAGATAATGAGGTGATATCCTGTGCGTGAAGTGTTTATTAATGTGGCGGATTTCGATATTTGGTGGGGCGTTTGAGTAAGGGAGAGCAAGAGGGGGGGGGGGGGATTTTTAGTATGTTTAGGTCACAAATAATATTCAAATACGTTTCGGCTGTGAGATCAAAGATATGTAGCAGCTTGTTATACGCGTGGTGCTAGGTCTAGGCGATCGTGTAGGTGGTCGGAAAAGAGGGGGCGTTGGAGGGGTTTGGGGGGGGGTTTGGGGGGGGGGGGGGGGGTTTGGGGGGGGGGGGGGGGGGGTTGGGGGGAAATAATTGAAAACTACGTCATGGATGGTCAGAAAGATAATGACGTGATATCAACTGCGTATAGGTGTTTATTACTCAGGCCGATTTTGATTGTGAGTGGGGCGTTTGGACAGACTAGGCGGAAGGGGGGGGGGGATCGGGGGACGGAGGGACGGGGGGGGGAAGGGTTGGGGTTTGTTTTGAAAAAGAGGTCAGTGGAGAGGGAGGGGAGGGGGGGGAGGGGGGCGGGGGGCGGGACATTTCAATATGTGCGCGGAAACTATAAATTCTCGAAGGGGACAAACCTGACGATTGAAGCAATAAGACATCCCTTTATATCATCTGGCTTGTAATGTTTACTATTCTAAAAGGTTTGATGTTATATGCAGCATGCAACCCAGTGTTTAAGTGTAGTAAATAACGTGTTAAATCTTCATAATTTGTTGTTGTATGATACACCGATCGAAAGCTAAAATATTTTATAGAATATTTGTAGGTACCATTATTTTCTGACATCGATATATATATTATAAAAATTGAAAATACACTCCAGCTGTGAGATCGAAGATTTCGTCGAAACTCATCTTTGCAAGCTGTGTGTGATACTCCGATCGCGCGCATTACGAGTTGTGTGTCCTCATCAAGGATATAGGTCGGCGACTCCCCTTACAACTACAGTGTAGCTACCAGGGTCAACAGGATGAATTTAGTCAGTCTGTGCGCGGAAACCATAAAACCCGTTTCTGAGGGGGACAAAATCTGACAGCTGTGAAGGGAAATGTATCCTTTTATCAAGTGAATCTTGTAAGTCGAATAACCGGTGAGGGGGGTGGGGCGGAGTTTTGAAGGACGTGGGGGCCTGGTTTCGATCAAAAGCGAGCGGGTTTGGAGGGGGGGGGGGGGGGGAAAGGGGGCAATTTGTTAATGTAAGCTATAAATCCTTTCGAGGGGATAAATCTGACGGTTTTGGCACCAGTATATTATTGGGGGCGGGGGGGGGGGGCGGGGCGGGGGGGTAGCTCAATATGTGCCTGGAAACTATACATTATTTTGAGGGGATAATTGTGACGGTTTTGGAAATAATACATCAGTTTATCATGTATATCCTGGGGTAAGTCGTACAATCAGTGAGTAAGAAGAGGGTGGAGTGTTCGAGGGGGTGGGGTTGGGATGCTCACCCTAATATATATATATATATTATATTATATCATGCCCCGAAATCATCAAATCCAATTATATATGTAGACTGTGTCAACCACATGGTGTACCTGTGAATTTGGAGTCACTCCCAACAAATGATTAAACATGACAACACATGATAACATATCATAACACTGCCGCGCCCCGCTACGAAAATAACGGGTATCCCATTTTATCAGTTTGGGTAACAACCTGGCCATTATTCTTTGTCAAAGGCCGGACTAGCGAAGTAGTAGTGCGCTTATTTTAAGTGATACGCATGACAAGACCTCTGTGCACTACGGAAAGGTCGTCAAAGGCACAAGGAGATAGCAACGACCGTCGTCCATACGCACCTTCGTGACTAGCGCACTCAGCGAAAATCAACGGCGACACGGTTATCTCGCTGCCGCAGACCTTGTGGCGTGCCGTGGACTATGACGCCCTAGCACAAGGGCATGGGTGTACAATTCTGCAGACATTATAACACATGAAGTGTGAGCGTGTGCAACTGCACACTTAATCCAAGGCAGATCCATCGAAAATATGACCTCAGCTGCTTTACTTAAACTACGAGGTATATCGGGTGGCTCCTCAAGAAGGAAAGGTCAGCGGGGATCCCCAAGAAATACTTTGTCAAGTAGGCGGAAGTAGGAACTTCGTCAAAGGCTATCAACGACTTGGAAATGGACGGAGAGGTTTTGCGAGCAAAGCTTAACATTTTCGGATTCTTATAAGGTTAGGGTAAGGGTTAGGGTTAGGGTTAGGGTTAGGGTTGGGGTTAGGGTTAGGGTTAGGGTTAGGGTTAGGGTCAGGATTAGGGTTAGGGTTTGTTTGTAAACTTTTTTTTCCTTTTAGTTGAGCCCAGCAACCCTCTACCCCAACTTAGAACGGGTTTGTTCGGTCGATGCATGCTACGATAGAGGTAGGTGGCATTTTTCTTGTTGTGAATGAAACGGCATGAGAATGAAACGGCATGTGAATGGAATGGCACGAGAATGAAATTGCATGAGAATGAAATGACATAAGAATGAAATGGCATGATAATCAAATGGCATGATGATGAATGGAATGGTTTCTGAATGACGGGGCTCCTTGATTGAGCCAAAGTCGTCCGAAAAAATGGTCATTTGTTTTTTCAAGATCTTCGTTCTATACCAATACCTAGGCCATGGGATTTTTCATCCAGTAGCAGTAGCAGTTTTAACTTTTTTTCCAAATCAGTTTTGGGGAGAGATGTTAATCTTGAGCTCCCAAGTTGAGGAATCTCATAAATAACGACAATGGCTGGTGCACCTCTATCGTAGCACTTTTCAACGGTACCTTACGTTTACGGTTACTGATTAGGGTTACTGATTGGGTGTTAGGGTAACTGATTAGCACTTTTCATGGGGACTGATTATCAGTGCTTCCAACGACCCGCGAAAAATCCAACTAACTCTTGGCGCAGGACGATTCTTCATTTTTGTTGCAACAGTACCCCGCCCTATGCTCGGGAGCATGCATACAAGCTCCACAGGTCGATACAGGTTGATTCCAACCTTGCCTATTGGGCCAGACCTACCGACCTCTGTGGCACCCCTTAACCTAACCTTTACCTATAGATGCTAACCCTAACCCTAGCGCTAACCCTAACCCTTCGGAGGATTCCATGTCGGGAGGGACAGTCATGCGTCTCCTTCGCATGCTTTATTTAGTAGGGTTCATAGAATTAACGAAAACGGCGGACAGGCCTGCTTCAATCAACAAGTTGAACGAGAACTGCCAACGATCTGCATAGATAGCTTCTTTGCAGGCCGTTCCTTCACATAGCGCGCGTGGTAGCAATGATAGTCATACTAACTCGCAACCCAATCAAATCATGCATTTTCTTCAAAATTCACGTTGTTTTTGTTGGTTCTGGCTGACAACTTTGACTCCCCCTCACAAATAACCCAGAGAGTAACTGGTGGCTGCCTACACCCGCTTCCCGATGCACCCGACACCCTCACGCATCTCAGAGTGACTGGGGCTCAATTTCGCGGGCTTTGGCTTATTGTGAGGACAAAGTATTAGTAGTTGTCCTTAGGTGTGTTGCGATCAATCGTTCATTTGGCCATTCATTGTTATATTTAGTCTCGTTTTGTGTCTTCCGAAGGCCAAGATCGTGTAACCGTTTCATCACTACTGTCGCGGTAAAGGTGACGTCACCGAGTTTTTCGTCGGCTCCTTACTTGAAGAGCTTCACACCTAACCCGTACAAACATTCATCAGCTCACTCACTCATATTATCACATCATGTCCTCGGTATTAGTCTAAAGCAATTCACAATTTTTTTCAAGAAAGGATGGCATACCCACTACTGCATTGTAACTATCAATACTTTTAGGACAGTAAGCTCTATTTATAATAGTTGGTAGAGTTACTTGCTCAAGGAACCCCCGCCCTTGAAACACTTTTTGCGCAGAAAGTAAGTGGCATTAAGACCTCTATCTATCGCCGCAAATGTCTTCCAAAGCACACAACACTCAACACACAACACACAACGTAAAACCGTCAACACAAAGTCGATGTGTAGACCCGTCCTTCAAGAAAACGTACGCGCGATCTATCTAAATATAACCCAGAAATGCTGGGGATGCTAAACTAAGACGATACCCCCTCTCCTTGCTGAAGCTCTCGCTCGTTGAAGTGCTATATATATGCAGCGTTTTAACAACGAAGCGTGGTTGACTGCATAGATAAATCTACATATTTGAGTGAACACAAACCCGGGCATTGTTGGTGGTTTACGATCACACGCGACCTCTAGGAACGAAACCATTCACAAAAATGGAGTACCAATGAAACTGTTAATAGTCTAGGAGCTGAAGTATTGGTGGTTCGGTCACTCCTTGCGCAATGTTTCGTTGAAAAACGCCACACACCGGAGGTTAGTGCCTTTTTTTGTTGAAAACCATTGTTCACCAGGAACGAATTGGCCTAACACCGGTCCCAAATAGTTCTTGTAGCCGAACGCGTTCGTTTGTCTTCCTTTGCCTCACCCGCCCTAAGCAGTCTGTTATTGATCCGCGTCCCCATCTCTTTGAACGCAGTTTGTCCGCCTGCTGGAACTCGGCTTGATTTTGAGGTGGACTAAGTTCCCAGGGTTTCGAGAAGCACTTGACCCTGGCGAGATTGACTGGGACCGCGACGCTGGCCCTTTCATGCAGCAGATGGGTGATCCAAACAGAGGTGCGTCCGTTACCAAGGCCAATGGTGCATGTTTGATGTTTGATGGTTGATATTTGATGTTTGCTGGTTGATGTGTCAAGATGTTTTAACATGGCGCGTGCTATGAAGAGGGTAGCATCTTTAGGCCATTTCTTATACAGTCGGATTCCGCCAGTCGAAAACGGTATTTTTCGACTGGGCGTTTTTTTTACTGGATTCTTCTCGTCCTTCTTCTTATCGTCAGTCAAGTCGATTTTATAGTTTTTGTGCTCTTCCTAGGGGAGGTTGGTGTGAGGGAGTACTGCTGTACAGCAGGCGAAGTCGGTTGGCAGCTGTGTGCTTTGCGCTTTCTCCGCGAGCAACGGCTCGACGAACCTTCGTCCCAGCGAGTTGGTGGCTTTGTGCTTAGCCGAAAGCCGATAAAGCTACGTTCGTGGAGTTGCACTCAGCCGAGAGCCGCCGAAGCTACAGCAGGCGTAGCCGTTGTTGGCAGCATGGGATCGAGACCGCGCGCTGCTGCCGTCGTGTGATACAAGCTGCTGCTGGCGAGCGGAACTAGGAATGCGCCACGCTGACTTGCTGCGAGAGGCAACAGCAGGGATAGCCACGTCAGCGTCAGCACCTTGTATGATACTGCATTGGTGTGTGGCCATGTGGCCGCGTGGATATGTGCTTGGTGGTGAGATGAGCGATGCGATCTGTTAAAAATCACGTGTAAAGAGCATTTTTGACAGAGCTTTTCGACTGGAGGATCCAGTCGAAAAAATCGATTTTTTCGACTGGACCCGCCAGTCGGAATTCTCAGTCGAAAAAAGTCAAGTAAAAAAAAACCTTTTTCGACTGTGTAAGAAAGCCCGATTTGGGCTTCAGTTGAAAAAGGCCGTTTTCGACTGACAAATCCGGCTGTATGAGAAATGGCCTCAGGCAACAAAACTGATGATTGATGACTGGCGAGGCTGCTCAAACTGAAGAACCACCCAGCCAATACAGCAGTAGCTTGGTATCCACCTATCTATGAATAGCACATACATCACGGTGCCCGTCGGGTTGCACTTCTGTTTTGTCTCACTGCTGCGTTTGTGAAGAGCCGAACAGGTCCTCAAGTCACGAGCCTCAAAACGACTCGGTGCGCCTCTAAGCCTTTATTCTACCGTACCGTATAATGTCTCCCATGCAACTCCTTTATTGTACTCTTGCTGTTCTTGTTCAAACGTCGGATAATCTCCGTAGCTCTACCAATCCATGTTTCCAATGAAAAAATGGCCGTTTTCTTGTTCAAGGGTGTGTAGTTTGTAACCGGAACGAAGGTTCAGTGCTCAAGTGTCAAACCCGTCTACCGCTGGAAGTCAGGCTCGCACGTAGAACTCTCTTCACCGTTGAGCGCCTCCGCTGTGAAATGGTAGGACTTTCTGCGCCGTAGACATCCTTGACTTAGCGCAGGCTTTGCGAACATACGGTATCGTGTTTCGAGCCATCTTGGCGATAGACATACAAACCGTTATCTTGAACCTGGGCGGACGTGGTTGATTTGGAAGGTGCGAACTCTACGGGTCTTCATTCCTTGAAGTTTCATGACTTCGCCATGGTTCTTTCGGACTCCCAACTGGAAATATTGGCTTGGACGCTGGACGTCAACGAAACCAACACCGAAGCTTTGGCCACGCACTTCCAAGAGGAGATTCCAATTCGGTTTATCTTGTTCATGGAAAAGGTTATGCAGGAACCACTCGCGAAGAACGAGGCGCTTAAGACTCAACCATGTACATGGAACATGCTCTTCAGGCGCAGGTTTGTTTGCCGCGTTTTAGACCGTACGATGTACTTTGTTTTCACAGTTTTCGTTAACATACGTTAGGAAATGAATGCCTGGTGTATGTTTTGTTTTGCTCGGGTCGGTATTTTATATTGTAGGTAGGAATTCATAAAACTGTAGCGGGATCTTCCAATGTTTTTACCTTGGAGATAGTGTGCCATAGCGCACGTGACGGGACAGCAAACGGGATTGCGAGCAACAGAAATTACGGCATATTTTTGTATCTATCGTCTTCATCTGCCATGGCCCTTGTACGGATGAAGTAAAGCTCATGGCGGGGACGATCAGTCATAGTTTTCTTGTTACCTCGCGGGCTGCACTTGTGGGCATATATATTTCATACAGCAAAACGCGGGTATTTCCGTAGATACATCTGTCACATATCATACGTACCGTCAGGCTGAAATTGATGACGCCCTGTCAATTAGCGACCTTGCAATACCCTGGGGCGTGTTGATGTTCAGGTGATGCGATGGTCTGCTCAGATTGACTACTGTTTTTTGTTATTTTTGCACTTTCTTATATACGCCGTAGACACTTGGTAATTACTCGACACTTTGCTTTCCTGGTAGAGGAGAAGACATGGATCGGTATTGTCGCTGAACACGAAGATATAGCCTCTTAAGAAATGTTGATAGTGTGCGCCACCAGTACGACGTAATATACCTTTCGAATTTCAACAACTCCTGCCATGCCTACTATTGTAAACTCCACAAACTATTCTTTGGAATCTCGTGATATCGGCTCTTGCATAAATTGCGTACTGGGTACAGTGGCATCCCAACATTGGTGCCTCAATAGTTCCCTCGATATCGATCGTTTGGTGGCCGCGGTATGCTTCAACGTTAACCCTAACATTGGACTTTCTCTGGATGTTCGGTATACATGTGTGCTTCCCATACGTGACGTAAAGCACGAGTTTACATCATATTTGATCATCGTAAGCGCACCGAAGCAGAGCGCGATTATTTTCTGTTTCGTTAACGCCATTACAGTCCCACAATGATGGCTAGTTTGGAGCAGCACAGCCCTTGGGGCAAGGGGAGTGACCCATCAGGGGAGCGTCATCAAACCGCGGAGTATATCGCCTGGCATATTCGAACTGCTGACGGTGAAACAGCCACGTCATACAAGCCAGAGATCCATCGATACGTGATTCAAGAGCCGTCCTCAGACGTGTGCCCTACGTACCTGATGGCAATGGAGGATGCTCTACATGTTACCGAGATATGCCACGCGTCACTTCGATCTCGTCTCGCGGAAGTGCCGATTTACGTCTCGTCCAACAGGTAATCGCGGCGCCATGAATGTTCGTCACTGCTATAGGCACCGTTATCACTCGGGCGATGATACTACGGCCCGGGTTTCAAGTGCGCCGGGGCTTTGTTGAAGGCATGTCGATATCACACTACTTAGGTGCATCTGTCTTGTTGTTGATATTATGTCTTGTCAACTCCTTTCTAGGCCGTTTAGAGGTGCGCATTGTTAAGCTCTGGCCCTGTGACGGGCCCTTTTGGCAGTAACTCCTGCCGGCTTGTGAGTGCCTGTAGTGTCCTCCCACAGTTGTGGCTCCTTCCTTCAGTTGTTGACGGCGCGATGGAAGGAGCAGTATTTTTCTGTTGGACATATATTTGAGATGGGGCTGCTCTACTAAGTATTTACGCAATGTCGTTGGGATTAATCGTTTGAACCTTGACCGTACAGGACAGTTCCATGACATATTTCAACGTTAGGATTTTGGAGCCATCCCACCGTAGGGGTCCAGCAGAAAATTCGAATAATTTTCTGAGGTCCTAACATGAGAAGCGATGAATATGAATATCATCATCCATCATCCATCGTCATCCATTATCATCCACCGTCCGTCATCACCCGAAACGTGACTTGGAAGGCATTTGAAACGTGACTTGGAAGGCATTCGTTCGCGCGGCCTGGCCAAGCGTCGTCTATGCTCTACCCCTAATACAAATTATACTCGTAAAATTACTTGATCGATGACTAACCGGTAATGCCCCACTTGAGGAGCTCAACCAACCAGAACGCCAGGAACATTACCAGGAACCTTTCCAGAATATTACCAGGAACATTAACAGGTGCCGTGACGTTTTGATTTAAAAAATTGCAACCCTCTACCGCACTATAGAGGGATGGCTCTTCGGCTCTTCGGTGAATTTTGGAAGTCATCGGCCTTGAGCACTGTTGGGGGTTTACTCTACCGTAGCAAAGGTCATATCCGACACCATTAGCCGGGCAGTTAACCAAACAACTCTACAAACAGCTTTAACGCTCACACACTTCTCGGTACTCTTTTCGATCTGGACATTGCGTGGGGTTTGCAACGGCCGACGTCCTCCTGTGCAGCAAACCGATGGCGACAGACTGCACGCTGGAAGCTGCAAGGCACGACGCCGTTGCAGGTCTCGTGGACCTGGGCCTGACCGGGAGCGACGCCCATACAGGGCACAGCCGGCACCCGTTGGAAACGGCCTTAGGTGCTTTCCTCGACTTCTTCTTTTTGATGGACGCCACGGCCATCCTACGGACAGGCTCTTCGTTTTCGGGCACCGTCGTCGGTATAAAGGGTTTGGAGTGCACCAAGAAGGTGTATCCTTCCTTGCCTAAGCGAATGTTGTTTACATGCCTACCTTCAGACTGCTGAAAGTCGTTTTCACGTTTTTCAAGGGTAAACTGTGCACACGTAACATCTCCAGCAGGATTATAGCTGGGCACGTCGCAGGCAGATGTTGCGTACAAAGCAACACCTTGGACGTAGGCTCTCGTGCGTTCCTCGGTCATGCTTAGTATGGCAAGAAGTGGCCAACCGACCGAACACCAAAGCCTGGGCGCTGAGCTTTGATACGAAATTTAATGTGGACCGTTGTGCATGGAAACTGTGTAATACAAATCGCGAATCATGGAGCCTCACGATCTAACCCAATCCCATCGACACCTCATCGGCGCAGGTAGGGGCATATTTGTGCCGTGTTCTTGTAAATTACGATATGTGGCTGACTCTTTATGGACACTTGTCCCCCGCGTTTCCTGCGCCACGTTTACCTCGTTGGCATAAGCGGCGGCAGAATACGAGGTAGGTAAGGGTTGCACCCCTGATGGAAAGCATTCCACATATACAGAGCTCCTCAAATAGAGCGCTTCACAATGCCTAAAGATTTTCACTAGTGAGTATCTCATGGGACTGTGTATCTGGCTTAACTTGCGGTGTCTGGGGTATGTCGAGCTTGTTTGTTGGCTGAGGTATGGAGTATTGTTTTTATCAAGCCAGGAGATTCAGAAGAAATAGGTGTAACCGGGTTTCATGTGCTGCTCGACGCATGCATTGCGTCTTTGATAAGAGGTGCCAATTAGATGGCCGTCCATAGTGGTCGACGAAGACTCCGGCAGACCGTATTTCCAGGTACATCCTTGTGTTTGTTGGCTGAGGTATGGAGTATAGTTTTCATCAAGCCAGGAGATTCAGAAGAAGTAGGTGTAACCGGGCTTCATGTGCTGCTCGACGTATGCATTGCGTCTTTGATAAGAGATGCTAATTAGATGGCCGTCCATAGTGGTCGACGAAGACTCCGGCAGACCGTATTTCCAGGTACATCCTTGTGTTTGTTGGCTGAGGTATGGAGTATAGTTCTCATCAAGCCAGGAGATTCAGAAGAAATAGGTGTAACCGGGCTTCATGTGCTGCTCGACGTATGCATTGCGTCTTTGATAAGAGATGCCAATTAGATGGCCGTCCATAGTGGTCGACGAAGACTCCGGCAGACCGTATTTCCAGGTACACCCTTGTGGTTCTGGGTGCTCCGCTGTTTCTGGTTGGCCGGGCATTCGCAGATAACGCAGAGTTCGTTGGAGTGGGCATGGCAAAAGAGTGTGCAGCGTAGATTGAGAAACGAGCGTTCCGCCAAACCACATCCAGACCACATAGATGTATAGACTAAGTGAAATTTTTATTTTCGTAATTTTTTGGCTCGCTGCTCTTCGGCGGCCGAGTGTTTCTTCTTGCACTTTCGGCCGCGGGGCAAGCTAGCCCGCCATGGGTACATTATGAATCATGTCTGGACCTCGGCCGAGTTTCGTGCCGGGGCTCGGCGCATTAAACGTCGCTCAGCTGGCTCTATCTGGCGAGGGGTTACGTTCCGCCTCCCTGAGACGAACAGGCCACCTGGAACACCCCAAATAGTGTTCACATTTTGATAGTCATATGGTTAACTTTTCTTCAACAATTTTTGTTCTTCGTTGTTTTGTGCGGAACCAAAATAGCCCGCTACTCAACTAATCTCAGCAGCTGCAATAGCAGCAACCGCCCGGAATAAAATAACCTCAGCAGCAGCACAACAGCAACAGTAGCAGCAACATACAGCAGTAGTAGCAGCAGTATGCCTGTGGATCGAAATAGTGTGGGGTTCGGGGGGGCGCCGCCCTGGGCCGTTTCGGCCCTCGATCTCGACGTGGGTGCGTGAGGCGCAGGCAAGGGTAAACCGATCTGCGCTCTCCCGCTGCGCGCACGGCCGCTCGTCGAGGCAGGAGCGACAGGTCTGTGGGCATGGTTGACCATGTGCGTTTATTCTTCTCTTGCCGGGTAACTAAAGGTGTCCGAATGTAAGGACCGTTTTTATTTGGACAAAAAGACATATCCCAGTATTATATTTGGGACAAAGCGGATGCCAGCAGGAGGAAGCTGAGAGGCAGGGGTCAGGAGCAGCGAAGTGTTGGAACAAGCGCCACAAGGCACGGCTTGCGTCTCTCTGCCCGCGAGACGGGGCTCACAGAGACATAGAGCCGGGGAAGCTTTTGGCGCCGAGCGCGGCGAGGGTGGCAGGCATCGCGAGCGCAGCATGCACGCGAGTCTCGACCAGGCCAAGTACTTTTTTTTCGGCAGAGTGGAACCATGGGTGGGGTTCAAAGATATATTACTCCGTATCAGTGATAGCCAAACTCAGGTATATACACGGTGCTGCTGTGGCCAAAATCGGGTACACGTCTATTTCAGCATTCGCCCCGGACCAGGACGCCATCTGATTGGCTGAATGGATCGGGTATAGGTCTGTTGCTGTTGTCGTACACATATATCACATACGTGTACATTTCTGGCCACATGCATCAAGTAGTGGCGGGTTCAGGCGGGAACACTATCGATCTAGTTTTTTTTTCTTTTTTTTCATCCTCCGGCGGATGGGGAAAAATAAAGCTTAGGTTCACCACACTTCCACGTATTTCCATACGCGTCGTGTGTCGATTTAACTCAGTTGCTTTCGCAACCCAACGCTAGCTGGCGCACCCTTCGGATCCCACTGTAGGTATAGCGCATCTAGTTCTAATTTCTATGGGGATAACCAAGGAATACATCAAGGTCTCGGTTCCCCTCAAACACAGTAGTACGAAAGCCTTGAACACCACCTCCAACTCATGGAAAATTTTACCACGTGCGCCACACATACCGAAATTGTTGCCGCCAACCAATTAATTATTTTCCAACATCCAAGAGCGACGGACATTGAAATTGATTGGCTGGTCAACCATATCCATTACCACCAAGTGCAAACACATATGACGTACTACAATATAGCAACGAGCACAGTTCCAAGTACGGTACACAGCATCCCCTGACCACTGAGAATTCGTATGACCGTATATCAGTACAACGTGCACCCGCCGCTATCACACGTTTCCCGCTGAATCCTACTCTTTCTTTGGAGCAATGCACTAGCTCATGCCAAACATTTGCTCTAAGAAGGGCAGTGGGGTTTATCTATGTGAGTACGTGTAACACCCTTTTAGGTGGGAAAATATGTATACGTGTGTGTTTGTTGATCCCTACGAAGCGTAGAGAGCTTACCCGTTGAGCTGACAATAGTGGGGTAGTGAAGTCATCGGAATGAAGACAATATAATACGTACAAATATACATTGAGTTGCTCCTAGCCAAGGCGCAGCGTGGAGTGCGCTCGCCAGGAAGAAAGGCGACTAAATAGGCGGAGTATTTCCACGATCTCGATATCCCGCTATCATGTAGCCAACTTATCACTGGAAACCCCTACAATACTCAACCGCCATCATATCCGCATAATATCCAAGCATACAATCAACAGCCTCCCTGCTTCGTAAATGATGCGGTATGATGCTATATGGTCATATCCTCAGGGTAAAACGATTTAATGAAAAACACGGTCGATCAATATCCTCCCAGTTAGCGCTACTGTGACAAGAAAGAAAGATTGCAGCATCATCGTCCTTCAAAAACACTCCATAAATCTAGAGATACAATTCAGCGGGACAGTATCCAACAACAATCTTCACGTACCTAAGATCTAAATAGTATAATCTCAAGTCCAAAAGCAAAAACTCAAGTCCTAAATCCATAGACCAAAACTCAAATCTGAAATCCAAATTTCCAAAATCCAAAACTCGAACATCGGCCGTATAGTCAGCACTCAGCCCTTCTTATAAAACGGTTGTCAGCTCTAAATAACAGGGGTATCAACAAGTGTGATCGGACAGCAGTCTCAAAACTCACTTCCTAATGAGACAAACGCCTCCCGGCTGGGTACATACTAAAAATCCATTCAGATTCCAAACGCTCAAACCCAGAGCAAAATAATGCCATACTAGACAACGTAATCATGAAAACAGTATTATTTCAAAAATCAAGAAACAGTTACTTGCCTCCCCAACTAATATGCACTAAAATCCAGCTAATATATGCAGAATTATCCGTCAGGGAACAAATCAAATCAACTCGCGAAAAAGTTAGTCGCCCTCGGGTTCAAACGTATCGAACTCGTCGAGTTTGAGACCTTTTTTCCTACTTAACGAGCCATAATCCTTTCAAGTGGTCAAGCGAATCCTTACTAGCACAAGCGGTAACAGGTTGGCGTGACCCCTCCTTGCAGGATAAAAACTAAACGATTTGGCTCAGCTGGGTCTCATTACGGGGCTAGTTGAGAAAACCATAGACTGATTACGCAGGGATGACCCCGGGTAGTTTACCAAAAAAACGTTTCCGTCCCCAAGTCCCAAAAAAATGTAAACTAAACGGCTTGGCTCAGCTGGGTCTCATTACGGGGCTAGTTGAGAAAACCATAGACTGATTACGCGGGGATGACCCCGGGTAGTTTACCAAAACTCGTCACCGTCCCCACGTCCCAAAAAAAGTAAAATAAACGATTTGGCTCAGCTGGGTCTCATTACGGGGCTAGTTGAGCAAACCATAGACTGATTACGCGGGGATGACCCCGGGGAATTTACCAAAAATCGTCACCGCCCCCAAGTCCCAAAAATCTCAAGCTCCCTGTTCAAATATCATTGTTAAACAGTGAAAACAGCGAACCTAGCGTACTAAACCATGACATATTCTACCGTTCTCCCAAAATTAAATGTTCATCGCAAAATCCCGGAGAAAACGAAAAACTGGACCGGCAAGTGCCTTCGCCAGGAAGTCTGCGTGTTGCTGCTCAGACTCTACGGCGACAATGTCAAACTCTGCCTTGAATACAAGCTCTCGGAGGAAGTGGTGCCTAATGTCGATGTGTTTCGAATTCGACGCGCACACCGGGTTATGAGCCAGGTGCCTTGACCCCTTGTTGTCCTTAAAAACCGTGATGCATGCAGAACCAAGGCCAGGCGATATAAAACTCCACACGTACCGCATAAAAATCACCTCCTTGATGGTGTCTGCCAGTGCTACGTACTCGGCTTCTGTGGTCGAAAGCGTCACGCACTTTTGAGTCCTCGAAAACCAGCACACGCAATTCTCCTGCGCACATAACAGCCCCACCGGAAACCGACCTCCTATCAGTGGCATTGCTGGCGTAGTCTGCATCCGCATACGCAACCAGCTCAAGTCCACTGCCTCTCTGAAAAAAAGTAATGCCAAACGCATACGCAACCAGCTCAAGTCCACTGCC
This sequence comes from Undaria pinnatifida, assembly GCA_012845835.1. Taxonomy (NCBI): domain Eukaryota; class Phaeophyceae; order Laminariales; family Alariaceae; genus Undaria; species Undaria pinnatifida. The sequence continues at coordinate 58,661 of JABAKD010000020.1, forward strand.
TCTCTGAAAAGTAATGCCAAAATCACTCGTGAAAAAAACGTACTCTGAAATGCCAGCCGCCGTCTTCCAGTGTATCGCCCTGGGAGAGTTGGTGTTCCTGGCTACCGCTCTCACTGCGTTCGCAATATCCCGACGTGTCTGATTGGCAAGCCACATCAACCACCCTACCAGTTCACGGAAAGGCCAGTCGCCCTCAGGTTCAGTCGCATCGAACTCTTCGAGTTTAAGGCCCTTTTCCAACGGGTTTCTCCTACCCGAGCTAACGCCGAACTTGAAAGCGGTGTTTTCAGCGAAAGCTTGCTGCGAGATCGTCAAAGTGCCAGCATCCCAATCTCTAGAATACTGGCAGCCAGCATACCACCTTAGCTCACCAAGGTTGTTAATCGGCACTCGGCGGTTCAAGTCTTCGCATAGTTGATCGCATCTAGCCTTCCGTCCTACTGCGAATATATCGTCCACATGAACTACTGTTACTATGGAGACAGTTCCAGACTCTACCAAGCGTAAGACACACGCGTCTGCTAGACTCTGCTCAAAACCAAGACTCTTCATGTGCGATAGCAAGTGGTTGTGCCACGATCTCGATGCTTGTTTCGAGCCGTAGAGACTGCGGTTCAAGCATACTACCTTACCAGACATCTCACCACAACCCCGGGGCAGCTGCATAAAAACATCTTCGTCTAGGTTTGACTGTACAAAAGCCTGCTTTGCATCGAAATGACAAAGATCCAAATCTAACTCGCAAGAAATGGCACCCAACAAGCGGATGCAGGACGCCGTAGGCTTCGGGGCAAATGTCTCAAAGAAATCGATACCTTCACGCTGCCCGCAACCCCTCGCTACTCGATTTCCAACCGTACACCCACTTCGCTGAAAGAACATTCAGGCCATTTGGTTGCTAAATCGCACCGAAAGTACCCGCGTTCTCCAGGCCACCATATTCTTTCTCCATGGCCTGAATCTAGAGATTAGGATATTCGTCAGTGAGCGCTTCCGCGTACGAATTCGGCGTCAAGAGCTCACTCACCGGGCGCGACGGTAGGGGAGGGTTATAGGGGCTTGATGGTACAGTACATGACCAATACCCTCAAGCGCAGCCGTCAAAGACAACAGTCCATGTTACATACCCCCCTGATTGCGCGCGGTTTGCCCCCTGGTGCGACCCAGTTGAGCTACGCCGTCATTTACAGTCTGCGATCTGCCAATTCCTGCCTGGTTGCGAGTAGTCTGCGCCCGCGTGCGCCCCAGCTTTTGTGGCTCGCCACCATCACCAGCTCCTGAGAACTGGTGTGACAGCGGCGACGACTGTGACTTCGGCGGCTGTGCCAGGCCTGGTGACGCCCTTGACGGCACCAGCGACGGCTGTGTCGGCCCCGGGGACGCTCTTGACGGCACCACCGGTGACTGCTGTGTCGTCCCCGGTGACGCCCTTGACGCCCACACCGGTGACGGCTGTGCCAACTCCGGTGACGGCTGTGACGGCACCGGTGACGTCTGTGACGGCGTCGGTGAAGGAATTGACGGCACCGGTGACGTCCTTGACGTCACCGGTGCCGGCTCATGCCACTTCCCCTTCTCTCAGGGGAATCTGGGCCTCTGACAAACTCGGCCCAGGTGATGGGGTGTCCTTGCCCCATGCCACAGGCAGCAACCCAGCAAAGGCTTCCCGCGGATGCCCCCAAGTAACATTGCGGGTGTACGACCGGCGGCCGGACACAAGCAACACCTTGCAACAGTCCCCCGGGTGGTTGCTGCCGCTGTTAAAAAAATGCAAACCTGTGCCTTCGGCTCAGATTTCAGCGCCCGCTTCACATGGTGAAAGCCAGGCTCGAGGAATGGGAGCAGTCGCGGGAACGGTGCCTACCGTACAGCTTTTGGTAAGGCGACAACACGCCCGGCTTGTCGCTCATCCTCGCCGACACGTTGATGGCATCACTGGCGTGCACGCACGCTTCTGCCCATAGAGGCCCTGTTGGCGGCAGAGGCACGCCGCCGAACAGGCGGGGAGCCTCTAGGCAGGTCGCCATCGCGGCCTCTAAGACTAGGTCAATTCTACGCTCGACCACGCCGTCGTACTATGGAGAGTCTACTGGCGTGTACTCTCTGCGGATACGGTGGTGGTCTAGCAGCGTCACGAAGTCACCCTTTGTGAATTCCGTACCGTTATCTGAGCGCAGGCTTTCCACAATGGATGGGGTGCCCTGTGCCAGAATGTCAACCAAAAAACCAGCGAAAACAGCGGACACGTCGGATTTCTCCTTGAGGAAGTGAGTCCATCCAAACCGAGAAAAATCGTTCACAATTATCACTAGGTAGTGATGACCACCAGACGACGCAGGGCGCTTTCTGGACAGGTCTACAAACAGACGCTCAAAGGGTTTATTCGAGCGACTGTTGGTAGATCTCGGGACTGGCACCCCCATGCCCTTGGCTTCGGAACACCCAGCACAAGGGATGAACTCTCCTACCACTTCTACACCATGTTGGCGCGCCGTCTCGCGTAGGGTTTCAGCATGTGAGTGGGCTAGTGCAACGTGCAGGTCGTTAATATCGATCCGTTGCTGCTTGCCAGGGACCAATACTGCGTTAACCATCGGGGATTCGGTGATCCTAGTTGGGGAGCAGTATGAGCCAACCTCTCTGCGTATGAACGAAACACCCCCATTAAGCATGTGAACCCCCCTGGTGTCCATGGTCACACGGCACTTTGACATCACAGCGTGCAATGAGAACAAGTCAAACTGGACTCCAGGCACGTATGCCACGTTCGTCAGCCGTACATGCGTGTCACCACCCTGGCAGTGCATCAGCAGAGAAAGCTTGCCAAAGCACTCGACGCCCATCATCGTCATGTCACTTATCACTAACCTCTCCTTACCTACCGGAGGGGGCTTACAGTCAAACATCCCAGTGGGGTCCCCCGTGACGTGATACGAAGCACCAGAGTCGGCAACCCACTCATCTCTACCGCTACCCCCAGAAAGGTCACGAGACGTTTCTTTCATTTCGGAACGACATTGGATTGGTTGAGCAATCTGCGCGGTGAGAACCTGTATGTCGTCAGACGTGCTACTGCTATACGTGGACTCCGCTGCCCCTTGAGAGTCATACGGGGAGTAAACGGTCGAGGGGGCGTATGGTGCTGCTGCTGCGGCAAGGTACTGCGGAGCATAGCTAGTCGAAGCGTAGCCACCAGCTCCGTAGGGCTCATGGTATGCTCCGGCCTGCCAATTTCCGTCGTATGATGCTGGGCGGGGGTTAAACGATGCAACGTGCGCGCCAAAACAACCTGAGCTAGGTGGGTAATTTTGCGCGACGTGTGCATGTGCGTGCGCAGTGCATTGAGCGGCATCATGCCCCGGTTGCTGACACTTGAAGCATAGCCGAGGAGCTATCGGGGTACCTCTACGTGGCGATCCCGATCCTGCCGGTGACGGCGGTGTCCGTGGTAGCGCACCAGGCGGAGGTTGAACTGGTACATATCCCATCGGGGGTACATCACCAGCGTTCCTGAAAGGGGCCAACCTCGAGTCATCCCAACGCCACTGCCCATATACCGGATCTAAGCGGTACGTTGGGCCCACTACACCGCCACCACCACTTTGGTGCTGCCGCTCCTGCTGCCGCTGGTGCTGCGGCTGCGGCTGCTGTTGCTGCTGCTGCTGTTGCAACTGCTGCTATTTCTGTCTGTTTTTCTGTTTCCCGTTCCGAGTTCCTCCCCATCCCGCTGCCCCCTGCACGGGCTGGTTGAGCACCGCCGGCGTAGAGAGCATGTGGGTCATCTATCTTTGACTGGCCCTTACCCCTTCCAACATCCTGCTTGAGCGACATGTACGCGTTTCTTACTACCTCTTCTATATTGGAACGGATCAGGTCAGGGCTGGACAACAGGACTTTCTTCTCCACCGCGTAAGACGCTGAGAGGTTCTGGACAATATGCACATTGACGTCGTCATCATCCTTCGTTCCCCCTAGCATTGCAAGCTTTTGCACTGTCTTGTCGATGCGGCTCAAGTATTCTACAGGGTCTTCACCCTCTACCATTGAGATGGAGTCGAACTCCTGCGCTACCCTTCGTTTTTCCATTATTGTCTTTGGGGCATAAAAATCGGTCATGACTTACCACGCTCCGCTAGGCGACTTGGTCTCTAGCATCCGAGTTAAACACGGAGGGTCAGAGTCCAAAGCTTCTAGCAAAAAACCCCAAGCCATTCTAGCATGAATGATTGTCGAAGCCGAGTGCCTCAACAGCAAGTCCTCATTCGTGAGGGAGTCATCCGCTACTCTAACAGGGTTGGGTGTCTCTCTGTAGGCATCTCTACATCCTTTTATACTTGTGAACGATGTAAATTTCTCTTTCCAGAGGGGCCACGTGTCCCTCTTACTATTGAACTTGGGGGAACGGTTGCTACCTAAATACCCGCCCGGATGGGCCAGGACTTACACAACAGACGCAAACGACGGGGAAGAAGCTGGGGCCTCGCGTACCTCAGCTCCCGGTGTGGCTCCTTCTAGGAGAACCACTCTCCTCTGGGAGTCTGCCAGCTGCTCCAAAATGGCGTTTTGACAAGGGACACCAACCGCTTACCGCGCGGCTGGCCTCATTAGCGTACCCTCTGTCTACTACCAATGCCTGCTTCTTACTGTATATTGTTTGTTATACGCTTGTCTCTTGTACGCCACCGGCGGGAAAATAGGTGATTAAAGCTCCCGATAGCCTTCTGGCCATCCCGACTATCCCAAAACACATGACATAATATTGTGAAGTTAAAGGTGGGGACACAGAGTGCTCTCTGCAGGTCTGCCAATTGAGCAGGTCCTCGGAGAGTACTCACTTTCATTCCTCCGGAGAGATGTAGCTTTATTCGTTTCCACCAGAGCCCGAGATAGCTTCCGAGATCGGAGGCACGTGCCTCCGATCTACTTCCTAACTTTCCCGAATATAAAACGCCAACCTTATCATACGAAACCCATCCAAATGATCTCAATTTCGGATACTTACAGGCCTTTCGGGGCCGTATCTTAACATTAGCCCACCCTGATCAGTCGCATATGCAGAAATATGGGATATTCGAAGAAACTCCGCTTCTACGACCTAGACCATGGGTCGAAGATGAGGCTCCTCAAAACCCACTCCCACACCTCTAACCGTCTGGCTATGGAGCCAGGAACACGCGAAGAAAAGCAGTAGAAAGAAACGCAGACCCAACAGCAAGTCAATAGTCACCCATCAAAAACCTGCCGCATGCCGCCGGTGTGGCGGGGGGGAAAAAAAGGCTCTAGAATCTGCCGCATTTCGCCGGTGTGGCGGGGGGGGCAGGAAAGGCTCTACGGCAAACCAACCACAGAAAAGGTACTATGGCGAGGCGAGCCCTCGTCGATATGGAGGGAAACACAGGCGCCAACACAAGGGAGAACTCATGCAAAAAACCTCCCGCGGGCCATCGGCAAGGCGGGGGGTTCGACGAGGAAACGACAAATACCCTGGATGGAAGGTGGCAACACCCACAGCCCCGCTAGGGGAGGAAGTGTTTAGACGAAAAAAACAAAGTAGAACGAATACAACACACAAAACATAAAAGATGACACACTGACCCGTACATAGCCCTGTACCACGTTACGCGCGAGCAGGGTACCCTGGTCGCCCCCCGGCTGTGGGCTGAGGAGGGCGTCGGCAGGGCGAAATTGAACAATGACGAAAAGGCGACAGCCCTGCGCCTCAAATAGCGGCGTTTTACCCGAACCCTGACCCGGCACTGAGCAGAGGTTTCTCGGCAGGACAGAAAGAAAAATCAATTAAAGAACCGCCCCAAAACCCGACGAAGACTCTCAGAACACCACGAACAACCCAAAGACAAAGACTCAAAACTCATAACTCCAAAAAATGAACAACTATGGAGGAACGGTGGCGGCTTTGAAGTCAAATGGCCACGGCCGCGCCTCGAGTTTCGTCTACGTTACGCTGGATTCTCCGAGGAAACCCACTGGCGATGTGAACTTGCAAACACCAAGAACCTCGTACGGCTCCCGTTGAAGTCGTGTAGCGCGCCGGGGGAAGAGGAAGTTCAATCGGTCCCGGGTCGTCCAGAAAGCGGACCAGGTACAACTTGTCCTCGGTAGTGCTCGCGCTGATTTTTGCAAGCCACCACAACCCATCGTCTCCCTTGTACCAAACGTGGGCTCCCTTGGGGAGTACTGTGTCGTGGTAGCAACGGAGCCAATCGGCACGGGGAACACAGGCGTAGCCCGGCGCCAGGAAACGTCCCCCGTTGTTGCGGGAGAGCCCACGCTGTGCCGCCCCGATCCGCATTCGGCGGTAGAGGCGGTTGGTTTGGCGGTGCTGGTCCGGGGTCCGGCCCAAAAACGTAAGATGTGGGAGCGGGAGAGGTGAAGGTCAATTTCCCGCACCCAGGAGGGTTCGGAGAGCCCCGCTCAATGCGTCTTGTATAGCACCGCGATGACGCCACCTCGCCCCCGTGCCGACTGGTGACCAGTGATCTGCTCCACCTCCAGCCGTTGGAGGGGAGTCGAAACGTCGTCTTGAGTGACGTGGTACGGCGGGGACTTCTTGGAAAATTGTTGAGCACATACTGTGTCAGCCCCGCCGGTAGGTATTTGGGCATGCCCCCGATATCGTGGGGGTTGGCACAGGGCTTGCAGCGCTCGATGGCCACACGCCGACGAGCGTCCGAACCAGGCAGGTCGGAAGGGAGATCCAAACAAAGGAGGTGGCTCCCGAGCGGCGAGCCGTCCGGGGTCTCGGCGGCGGAGCAGGGACCGACGGCCGGGACCTTGTATGGGCCCGTCCAGTTAAGCGCGAGTTTGGCCTTGAGTACCTTGGCGTCGGTGTTCGCCTTAACTCCCTGGCGGATGGTAGAGGCAGAATTGTATACCCATGCCCAACCACCCACAGTGAAGTTGGGTGCTGGACGCAGCGAGTCGGCGAGGGCGGAGTTTCTGCGGTTAACACGGGAAACGGTGAGGGCGTGGTGTGCGCGGACAATGTCGTTCGCGCGCTTTTGCCGGTCGGTGGCCAAATGCGGTGGTCACGGGCCAGACTCTGGTGTCCCACGACACCTGTGCGGTCGAAAATCGTTAGGGGGAGCCGTGGGAGTCTGCCCATATGGACCTCGTTGGGCGCCAAACCCGTCGCCACGCTGACAGAGTTGTTGTAAGTAAATTGTACGTGGGGCAGATGCAAGTCCCAATCGTCTTGTCGCTCGTTGACGACCATAGCCAGCATTTGTGCCATGGTGTGATTTACCCGCTCAACGCCCCCGTTACAGTTGGGATGATAGGAGCTCGTAGCAAGCTTGTGTACACCCAACAGCTGATATACAGCTTGTGAAAGCTTGGAGCAGAACTGCAGTCCGTTATCCGTGAGTATGGTGCGCGGGCACCCCCACAAGAGGATGTATTGGTTCCCCAAGATATTGGCTGTACCCTCCGCGGTGAACTCAGCGGCAGTGACGGGGAACATGTCGGCCCGACGACTGAAGCGATCGGTGAACAGCAGGATGTAGGTGTTGCCTCGTGGTGTGACCGGAAGGGGGCCGAAGTAGTCAACACTGACGGCGATACCTGGACCTTCCGGCAGAGGCATTGTGATGATGGGCCAGCGGACAGTCAGCCGTGGGGTTTTCCGCGCTTGGCACTTCAAGCAGTGGCGAAGCCACCACCGGGTGCACACACTCATGCCAAACCACCAATAAAAACGCTCCAGCATGCGCAACGTGCGCGTGGTGCCAAGGTGACAGGAGGCCGTCGAGTGACAAGCTTGCATGATTCACGGCGCATGAGCAGGGGAACGTAGATGCGAACTGGCTGGTCGTTTAGCAAGCAAGCAGCTCGCCCCACAGAAATCGGTTTGTCAGAGCTTGTTGGCGGGAGTGTCGGGTTACGGACGAGTAGGACGATGTCGTCGTCGGTTGTATGTAGTCGACCCTTACCCGCCAGCTCCTGGATGTCTGAGAGGGAGGGACGCTTTGGCGAGGGGTAGCATGCCAAGAAGTCGGGTGGCAGGGCCGACGATCGGCCGATAGAGATGCAACGTATCGTGGCGTGGCACGTCATCTCTGCGTGTTGTTCGCGCTTCCAATCGGCATGTGAATAACGCGCGACGGAATCCGCGAACCGCAACTTAGCAGCGTCCCCGAGGGCATCCGACCTTGTAAGTGTAGCTGGCGTTTCACCAGGAGGAGGCGTAAGTTGTAGGAGCGGAGTTCCCATAGGCTCTGCGTAGTCGTGGTCGGACGGAAGTGGTACCGTGCGGGCCGGCGGGTCGGCAAGGGTAGGGGCCGCGGCCGTCGGGCTCGCGGCGGAGTTGTAACTCGTCTTGACGATGGCTGGGGGACCCCGCCGGGCCCGAAGCCATAGTCAACAGCAGGGGGTGCCTTACCAGCTGCTGTTGCTGAACGCCGGCGCGTCCGAGTGAGAGAGATGCGGTCCGAAAAAGGTGTCATCGTCTGGGGCGCCGGAGATCCAGGTGGGGTTGGGACTGACGCGGTCGGGCCCGTGGGCTCGACTGGCTTAGTCCCTTGTACCGAGCTCCGGGAAGGAGTCGGTTGGGCCACTGATGTGGCAGCCGGGGCTTCGGCGGAGTCCTCGTTGGTCACGGTGGGTACAGCAAAAACCGAAGCGAAATCGTAGTCGGCTGCACGCGAGCCCCGCCTCGGCCGGGCGAGCTATTGACGGTGGCGGTGGATGCAGAAACAACGGCGACGAATCTCCTGGAAAGAGTAAGAAGGGCGTCAAGCCTCATACGTGGCCCGTGTGTGCGAAAATCGCAAAAGTCGGCAAGAGTGAGAGGAAGCCCACCCAAGGCATTACTTTCGGTGCGGGCATTGGCCCACCCAAGCCAACATCTGGAGTCGGAGAGGAAGGAGTGTACAGCCCGCAAGCCCGTATGAGGTAAATGCCACCATCCTCAAAAGGGGTGAGACTCGTCCAACCATTGCGGTCGTGTTCCATGGCAGGCTCCGGCAGGCGAGACAGGAAGTCAGCGTTGCTGTTTGCACTTCCTTTTCGGTATTCGAGGGTGTACTCGAATGCGGTGAAGAACTCGAGCCATCTCTGGACTCGGGCGTTGTGGTTCCCCACTTTGCCTATGCTTACCAGAGCCTTGTGGTCTGACAATATTCGGAACTTGGTGCCCCAAAAGTAGCCACGGAGGCGCTTGAGAGCCCAGACGATGCTGCCAGCCTCCAAATCGAAAGGAGTCCAATGCCTTTCCGAGTCGAGCGTAGCTCGGCTGATGTATGCAATGGGTTTATGGAGCCGTCCGTGTGCTCCTGTTCGAGAGCGGCTCCAAACCCGTCGATGCAGGCATCGCAGTACACGTGGAACGAGCGTGTACCGTCGGCGACGGCGTCCCAATCAGGGCAACCGAGGACCGGCTTGGTCGTGAGCTCCGCCAAGATTTCACTCACCAACTTCTCCATAGCAGGCGTGAAGGCAAACTTTACCCCCCTCCGAAGGAGTGCGTCAATCGGACGAAGTCTCTTCGATAAGTCGGGCAAAAAATTGCGGTAATGGTTGATACCACCCATGAGTGCGCGCACCTGCTTGACGTCAGTGGGCATCGGCATATTGATCAATGCCAACACTTTTTCGAATTTGGGCGTAGGCCTGCTGGAGAAATGGAGGGGCCTAGGAAGTTCGCATCGGTAGCGCCCAAACGCGCCTTCGAGGGGGAAAACTTGAGATTGTGCTTTCGATAGCGTTTGAAGAGAGAGCGAATCGTCCGAACATGCGTTACCGGGTCGGAGTCGAACACGATGACATCGTCGAGGTAAGCTGCCACCTGTGTTAAGCCCTTGATCACCTCATTGATAACCTTGACGAACCACCCAGGCGAGGCGCTGCTGCCCTGAGGCATAACGAGCCACTCATAAAGGCCCGTGGGTGTGCAGAACGCTGTAAGGGGAACTGTGTCCTTGTGTGCCGTATCTGGTGGAACGAGGAAACCAAGTCGAGCAGGGAAAACAGCCGACCTGAGCCTAAGGAGTTCAGGACCTGGTCCACGCGCGGAATCGGCAGTTGGCTGAACTTGTTAATTTGGTTGAGCTTCTTGTAGTTCACCGTGATCATCACACTGCCAGATTTCTTCGGGATGACCACCAGCGGGCTCGAGTGCGGTGAGTTCGAGTGCTGAATCAACCCAGCCGCGAGGTATTGGTTAAGGGTCGCGTCCACTTCTCTGGCCAGTATAGGTTTATGCGATGGGGCCGTGAAGTGACCGGAGCGCTGCCCTCCGGAACCGAGATTTCAAAGGGCATTAGGGAGCATGACCCAAAATCCGTTTTCGAGGTGGAGAACACGCCAGAAAAGTCGCAGAGCACATCCCCCAGTTGCTCAATGGTCGGGGAGTCCCAACCAGGGTCGTGTAAGTCGAACTCAATCTCCCGCAGGTGCGGTGGAAGTCGGGCCCAGACGCGTAGAAATGCAGAACGTTGGGCTGGGTTCAAACGTTCCATAAGCGTCGGCGAGGGCGGCGGTACGGCGGGAGCTATCCCCTCCGCGTCCGTCGGGCTCGCGACCGCAGAGACCTGACCGTCCGAAGTCTGACTAGGGTGGGGACCCGCAGCCTGGGTGGGGTGTTGCAAGGCACCCAGCGGGATGCGCAAAAGTGGAGCGTCGGCGACCCCGACAAGGTCGCCTGGCTCGAGGTCCGCGACACCTATTAAGGGAAGCACCTGTCGTCCTGAAGCAACAAAGTGTTTCTGCCCCGAACGAATGTCCGGCTGCCGCAGCATGTCGGCAAGATAGTGTCCTGTGAGCGCAGGAGAGCCGTTACTGCGCACCAAGTTGACCGCGAGCAGTTGGGGCTCGTCCGACAAAGTGACACCTGTAGTGCCATCATAGCGAAGGTGGAAAGCACCGTTGGATGGTGCGGGGTCGACGGCATAAGCCGCTACGCCTGCTGTGGCGTGGTGAGACAACGTCAGCTCGCCCAAAACCCTATCATCGAGAGGACGAGGGGGCAGGGCGCGGTGCGAACGGGTGTTGACGCGCATCCAACTGTCGCGGCCCAGCAAGACAGCGTGCTGCATGACCGATGGAGGGACCACGAATGCCCACACCGCGAGAGAGCATGTCGGTTCTTTTTCGTGGAAGAATTGAACGCTCAGACGGATGTGGGTCGCGGTCCGTAAAGGGGCGGATTCGCCAAAACCACCCCAGGAGCGAGGGCTGCTGGGCCGCTCGCACGCCGATGAGGCGGCGCCTACCGATAGCATAAAATCCAACACGTCACGTCGGATGAAGGTTTGGGGGGAGCCAGTGTCAAGCAGCGCTGTGCATATGTAGAGCGCAATGGCGTCCCCTCCGCTATGTGTTGCAATATCGGAAGTGAAAGAATCGTCGTCCAGCGTCACGGTACCCCCGACTTGGCAGGGGCCATGTTCTGGCAGTGCGCGGTCTGAGGCGCCGCGAGAAGCTATCGCCATAACCTCCGGGCTTTGATCGGCGGGTGTACCCGACAAACAGGCCGAAGGAGGGCCTTGGTCAGCGACGACCGCGGTCCCCAAGCGCGACTGCTGAGCGGACGAAATTTCGGGGATTCAAGCATTTCCGGTGGGCCTGCGGATACGACGAGGGAGGCCGGGTGTGGCGATCCGGCCTCGCTGTCGCGAATTGCTTCGCGAACGGCAGAGCGTGCCTCACCGAGCAATTGTTTTCCTCTCCGCTTGTGTGGATCCTTGGCGTGGGGGCCGTCCGCCCGAAGACCTATACCCCACACTGTGTCTAGAGGACTGGTCTCTGCCAGAAATTTGTTGCCAGTGCTCAAAAGGTAATTTTTCATGGCTGGGGTCTGCGTAAATTTGGCATAGTTGCCAGATAACACGGCATTTTGCTTCTCCCTGTCCCAAACGGCGGTGTCAAAGTTGCGCACGCCTCGACTGATGCGTTTGTGCGTGATGGGGTCAGACGGTGACATAATGAGCTCCACTGCGCGATGGTCTTTAAAAAGCCAAGCCTTTTCAGCCATCATAAACTGCTCCGCGCAAGAATTGAGACGTCGTCGACGACAAACGACGAAGGAGACCACTGCGATAAAAGGACGGCGGTTGCCAGAACAACACTACTTTGTCTGTAGAGTATTCGAGGGAAGGGTCAAAAGTCGACGGTCCCAACCCGTCGGAGGCCGTGTTAGGCATATGAGCCTGTAATGTCCCGGTCTGGGAACACCAGTATCTGGCACTTTGGGCCTGCAGCGTGACCGTCTGGGAACGCCCGGCCTCGGGAGCACGGCGCGAGCCCGAACCCACGGGTGGTCGCGTCGTGGCCTTGTCGCTCTTTGGCGTAAAATTGCAAGGAACTGCTCTCACTGCCCCCGAAGGGACAGGGGGCTCGGAGCTGTTACTGCTTGACGAGAGGCGCGATTCTTCCGTATCTTCGCGGGAATAGCGTCCAGCTGATCAGGCTGGAGGCCGTGGCGTCACCACTGGCCCGTTGCGCAGTGTCGGATCTCGATCCTGTGCCACTGGGGCAGACGTAGCCTGGTGCACGTGGGTTAGCGTGACTAAAGATGGAGCAGGGCCCGTAGACCCTGTGGGCGTCTTCGAGATCGGGGCTCGGGCAAGTGGAAATGAATTCCTCGCCCGAGGGGGCTCATTCCCGTTAGCCTTCTTGGAGGAGAGAGACGACCTAGCTAAGCTTGTCGGCTCCTCCTTGATAGGAAAAGGACAGGGCGCCCGCTACTATCGCGAGGAGACACCGGATCGAATCTTGGAAAAGATCTCGGTGCATATGGGTTTGCTTTCCCACACCTCAAACCAACCGCCGCTTCACGGTCAGGAAGAGGTGGAGACGAGCCCGCTCGCGTATGGGGGCGACGTGTCGTCGCCGCAATCTTGTTGCTACGCGACGCGTGCCTGGGGGGAGCGTGCAAGGTGGAGGCACCTGTGCCGTGGTTGAGAGGGGCAGCATTAGGGGCGCGTACCTCCGTTGTCGAGTTTGAGCCACGGCAGGGGGTAACGGCGTTGGAAGAGCTGGTCCCCATTACCGAACTCGGACCATGATCGAGGGGGATGTCGCTGTGAGGGCGCACCCCCTTCGTAGAAAATGTAACCTGCCTGGGGGGGGGCATGCTGGGGGCGCTGGTCCCCACCGCCGGTACCACGCCGTGAAAGTCGTCATCAGGCGACGTAGGAGCCTGTGGGCTCTTGACCGAAATAATTTGTGCCGCACCACGTGTAAGGCAAACGACAGGCACTCGAGCATTTTGTGAAAGCAAAAGAAGTGTCCTCGACAGTGCCGTCGGCGTACGGGTCGGGTGTGCCGTACCGCCGTCGCCCTGTCAGTTGCCAGTGCGAAAGGTACCTGGTTGGCGCACGTTGGGGTATCAGTTCGGATTGCAGGTTGCCCCGAAACGCTTCCCCGGAGCAGACACGGAAGCCGAGGAGGCTGGCGAGGGTGGGACAGCACCATGTTGGCCAGGCGTGTATGTGCTGTTGTAGTTACCGCTGTGGCTGTTTGTCTGCCCCTGGTCCCGTGTGTACCCTCGTGATTGGTTTGAACGATTTCGGCGATTTTTTTTGTACGTTTGCGAGCAAGAAGACCGTCCGTCGCGGCGGTAGCTAAATATACGTGCTTGCCACCGTCGGAAAATGTCATCACCGCCGAGTTGGCCGAGTTCAGGGTTTAAACAGCCGCTGGCGTTGATAGGGTGATGCCTACAGTTGCGTAAGGAGTGAGTGTCTCCGTGACAGTTGAGGCAATGACCCCTGTTTCTCGGAGAGCCGCGGCGCGGGCGGAGGGCGTGAGTAGGCCTCTCCAGAGGGGAGGGTCGTCGGTCTCAAACGAGGCACTAACAGCGAAAACGTCTGCATAGTGCTGTTCTTCTAGGGGCCAGCAGTTGGACATTTTGTCGAGCCAGGGGTCGGTGGAATCAGCAATCGGCATGTCAATCGAATTATGGCTCGAACCCATCTGCCAAGAAGGCGACTGGGACGGCACTCGGCCCTGGCCGCGCCCATGAACGGCAGGCCGGGGCCCCGACGGGGCGGATGACCGTGATCCCGTCGAAGGAACAGGTAGAGAAAAAAAAATCGCCGTTGACGGCAGGTATCTTATTGTGCGCCAAGTCACTAAACGCTTTCCACATGGCATCTAACGAGGCGTATGGCCGTGGGTCCGTGGCCTTCGAGCCAGGGTACAACGTAGGCATGAGCGTCGGAAACTGCTCGTTGACCGCCATCTTAACCACCCCCAGCACCACATCCGTCCCCGGAGACAAAACACGCTCACTCGCCGTGACTGCCGATACTAGCACACGGAACTTCCCACTGAAATCAGAAAAAGGCGTACCGTTACACACTGCAAAAGTGTGCAACTTAGTGTAGCCTTCGCCCGTGTCGACCCGGTCAAAGTGTGTCTTGAGCAGGCGTAGCAGGAGTGTGAAAGCCTCGGGCCCAGATGCTCCTCCGTCCAACGCTCTTGACACCTGCCCGAAGAAGTCGTCGATCAAAGTGGTCATGCGAGCGGTCGTGGGTCTGTCAGGTGTTATGGCACGGTAGAATGCCAGGCAGAGGGTGGATCCAACCGGGAACCCACGTGGGGGCACGTACGCCCTCTTGGCAACGGTCGTCACAGCGCATGAGTATGTCAGTCATTGCAGACCAAACCGAACGCGTGAGTTGCTGTGTGCCGTCAGACTTGTTCAAAGAGGCGGGGAACGGTAGCAAATAAATGCGTGGTACGTCCTTGTGAGAGAGCTTAACATAGGCACGCCTAACCGAGTCATCAAGCGTGGATTTAGCTAGAGCCGCGGCGGTAGCAAGTTCGGCGGTACGCTCGCGGGCCAAACCCGAAGAAACAGGCTTGGTGCGGTCGCCCGACACAGTCAATTTGCTCAGCCGTTCGGCGGAAGAGGCAATATCCACCAGGGAAGGAGTTACTTGCCTCTTGCCGGCTACCACTGTCACCTCGCCATGGTCCGTGTTCGAGCTCGAAGACGAATGGGAGGACGTTGAAGAGTCGTCCCCCGCTGAAGGCCTTCGTGCGCTGTTTCGCCTACTCTGGTGCCTCCTCCCGAGCTGCGACCGCCGTTCCGGTTGGTTCGGGCCTGATTGCTCCCTTGGCGGCGCTGTGGGCCACCACCAGTACCCGACGCTCCTCCCGCGCTTCCACCACCGTTGCCACCTCCACGGCGGTTGTGGTGGCCACCACCCCCACCATTTTCCCCGTTTCCGCCAGCCTGGCCGCCACCACCCCCGGAATTACCACCTCCACGGTTGCGCCCCCCCCGATCGCGGCTGCCACCGTGCCGTTGTTTGGTGGAGCGCCTTCCTTCCAGCGCTTCCTTTGGAGTCGGCCACAGGACTGGGTCAGGGGCGTCGTCGTGGGCCAATCTTAAGGAGTTGACCAAAGCGAGGGTAGGTGCTCGCCTCATCTGCCCGAAGGCGGAAGAGTTGTCGCGGCGAGCCCAGACTACTCCGACCCAAAGGTCTTCCGCCTTGAACGACGACCGTCGCTCTGAAGTTAGGAGGGCCGTGGCCGCTGCTTTCAGCGCCTCCGCCAGATGCGCCGAGAAGTCGACCCTCGACGTGGTAGCCATGTACTGGACGCTGCTAGACATGAAAACGTCGTCCCCGGGTCGTGTCTCTTGGGAGGCAACACCCAGTGGGCGCGCCGGGAAAGGGGTAGCTCTCGCCGGAGTCGATGTAGCTGAGAGGGCAACGGCTTGGCGTGCCCTCTCTACCGCGCGGGACGCCTCGCGAGCAACGGCCCTTGCCTGATCGAGGGCGTGATCCTCGCGGTGTCGACGTTCGTCATCGAGCCGTCTGCGTTCCTCTCGCCGAAGCAGGGTCGCGTTGGATTCGTCGAGAGCTCTTTGGGCCCGAGAAATTTCAGAATCTGAGTCTGAGGGGCCGGCGTGCTGGTCTCCGGCGCTCTGGGGAAGGCGCTCTGTCGAGCGCGGAGAGGTCAGATGTCGAAGGTGGTGCTCTGAGGACAGCTGGAGATGCTCCCTCGAGGCTGGCGATATTTGTCGTCGTAATGTCTCCGCGCCCGGTAGGAGTTTTTCCGCCTCGTCGACAGGCGAGTCGAGGTGGTCGGTCGGTGTGCCGTGTTGTTGACTCGTGTTGGAGTCACTATCGTCGTCAAGGTTTTCGGCGCGTCCTCCCCGTCTCGAATGGCAGGACCTCGAGCGTTCTCGTCCTTCTCCCTAGGCCTCCAGGATGGGGCGCGTGGAGGACCGCAGCCTGCCCGAGTAGCCCGCATCGTCACTGGTAGGCATGGTGCCTAGGTGTAGTGTAGGGGGGAGGGGGGGGGGGCGGGATGGGAACGACGCGTAAAGAAGCTATAGAGACAGATAAATTGTTGTGGTGTCCCTGCTGTAAGTAGCGATATATCTGTGTTTCAGCAAACCGCAACATATGGGCCTCGACTCCGTCCAGCACCAGTGATGGTAGCAGCCACGCCAACTACCCGTATAAAAGGAGTACAGCGGTAAGAAGGGTACCGACCATCAAAACCGCAACATAAGAGCAGCGCCCAGTCTGACCGTACGGTATATGGGTAACGCCCGCACGAATCGCGGTAAAAACAGCCAAAATGGACAGCACTGACCCTAACCGCAGTGCAGGGGGTGCAACACAGTAAAGGTACGTCTGCAGCCATCGCATTTAGACAGGCATCATTTACCCTAGGCGGGGGGGTTGCACAGGGAAGCGTCGTCCAACACGCTCACGCCCATCGTACCAAAACAGGCAGCATTTCCCCTAGGTGCAGTGTAGGGGTTATCACAATAAAGGTTCGCCAAACACGCCGACACTCATCGCACCAAAACAGGCAGCATTTACCCTAAGTGTAGTGTAGGGGGTCGAAGCACAGTCAAAGTTCACCCAACACGTTGACACCCATCGCACCAAAACAGGCAGCATATCATCTAGGTGTAGTGTAGGGGTGGAAGCACGGTGAAGGGTCGCCTAACACGCCGACACTCACCGCACCAAAACAGGTAGCATATCACCTAGGTGTAGTGTAGGGGTGGAAACACAGTAAAGGGTCGCCCAACACGCCGACACTCATCGTAACAAAACAGGCAGCATATCACCTAGGTGTAGTGTAGGGGTGAGAGCACAGTGAAGGGTCGCCCAACACGCAGACACTCATCGTACCAAAACAGGCAGCATATCACCTAGGTGTAGTGTAGGGGTGGAAGCGCAGTCAAAGGTCACCCAACACGCTGACACTCATCGCACCAAAACAGGCAGCATATCACCGAGGTGTAGTGTAGGGGTGGAATCACAGTAAAGGGTCGCCCAACACGCCGACACTCATCGCACCAAAACAGGCAGCATTTAACCTAGGCGTAGTGTTGGGGTAAAAGCACAGTGAAAGGTCACCCAACACGCTGACCCTCATCGCACCAAAACAGGCAGCATATCACCTAGGTGTAGTGTAGGGGTGGAAGCACGATGAAGGGTCGCCCAACACGCCGACACCCATCGTACCAAAACAGACAGCATATCACTTACGTGTAGTGTAGGGGTCGAAGCACAGTGAAGGGTCGCCCAACACGCTGACACTCATAGCACCAAAACAGGCAGCATATCACCCAGGTGTAGTGTAGGGGTCGAAGCACAGTGAAGGGTCGCCCAACACGCTGACACTCATCGCACCAAAACAGGCAGCATATCACCCAGGTGTAGTGTAGGGGTGGAAGCACTGTGAAAGGTCACGCAACACGCAGACACTCATCGCACCAAAACAGGCAGCATATCACCGAGGTGTAGTGTAGGGGTGGAAGCACAGTGAAGGGTCGCCCAACACGCCGACACTCATCGCACCAAAACAGGCAGCATTTCACCGAGGTGTAGTGTAAGGGTAGAAACACAGTGAAGGGTCACCCAACACGCCGACACCCATCGCACTAAAACAGGCAGCATTTAACCTAGGTGTAGTGTAGGGGTCGAAGCACAGTGAAAGATCACCCAACACGCCGACACTCATCGCACCAAAACAGGCAGCATATCACCTAGGTGTAGTGTAGGGGTGGAAGCACAGTGAATGGTCACCCAACATGCTGACACTCATCGCACCAAAACAGGCAGCATATCACCTAGGTGTAGTTTACGGGTGGAAGCACCATAAAGGTTCGCCCCGCCAACCGTATAAAACAAACGGGCAGCATCCGCCCCAACAGTAGTGTAGGGGGAGGGGTAGCACAGTGAAAATTCGCGAAGCCAACTGTATAAGAACGGGCAGCATCTGCCCCAACGGTAGTGTAGGAGGGGGTAGGACACTATACGTTCCCGCACCAACCGTATGAAAAAACGGGCAGTACAACCCCCCGAAAAAGGTAGTTTCTCCCAACCGAAGGAAAGCGGGACGGTCGCGCCTACAGTAGTGCTGATTGCTGTTGTGTAGTAAGCGCTCTGTAACGGGCAGTAGCTGTCCGAACATGTGCAGAGAAGAAGGAAAAAATTCCAGCGTAGACCCTAGCATTATCATGAAGGGCAGCACATGTACCAACAGCAGCAGAAAGGCAGCGTTTTCGCCCACAGTAGTATAGTGCTCAGCATCTCCGCCAACTGTAAACCGCATTGAAACTGACAGTACCCGTCGTGACAGCTGCAAAAAACAAATTGCAGCATTTATCCTAGCAGCATCGTGGAACCCTGGAAAAAGGTTTGCAGCATTTATCCTAGCAGCATTGTGGAGCCCCGTAACAATGTTTGCAGCATTTATCCCAGCAGCGTTGTGGAACCCTGCAAAACGTTTTGCAGCATTTCTCCTAGCAGCATTGTGGAGGGGCAGCACATGTACAGGCAGGAAGACGGCCTAACGCCCGGACAGCTGAAAAAAAAATCCGTACCCACTACCACCGATAAAGGGACAGTTACGTTGACAGCAGTGCAGAGTGTCGCACTGTCGCAGCTGTGCCCACACAGAAAGTGGTATTATAGTCCCCGCGTACCAATTAATGGTGGAATATAGGGCATCGCACACGCCAACAGCCTTGCCCAAAAAAGCCAGCACAGAGTTTCAGTTTTCACTAGATTCAAGTTCTAGTCACGGGGGGGCCAGGACGAAAAAAAAAACTCTCGAATCGAACCTGCAAGGAGCACTTGCACAGCAATGGAGGGTGTCAGAGCTGCGGTGCTGTAACTGTGGACGCTGGGGCAGTGCTATGTGGTGGATGGGCAGGAGCAAAGTAGGCGGCTTGGCTGCTGTACAGTGACTTCTACAGCAGAGAATCCGGCGATATATGGCAGGCATTGACAGCGAGCTCATTATGCTGCGCTGTAGTTGGTACCTCTGCAAAAATGATGGTGGTTGAAGCTACGCGACGCACAGTAGTGGAACGCTGTTGATCGAGAAAGATCGGAGAGGGGTCCGAAGTGCGTCAAATTAGTGGTAGCTGTACCTATTTCGGCAGAAAGGGAGCAGCAGTTTGTTCGACGCGCAAGACGGATCGACGTAGGTACTGAAACCCACACGGTAACGCGTGTACTGGATAATTCGCCAAGCGAAAAAGCCTAAATATCCATGAGCACCGCCTGTTCCTTCCCAGGTAGGATCACGAGGAAGGAGCCCCGACATGAGCTCCTATAGCACGGTGCCCGTAGTCCGAGGGGGTCCCGCGAAGGGCGGTCTGGCTCCGACAGCAAAGGTTTATGCTGGCCGATGGGCTCTCTCAGCAAGCGAAGTCCCCGTCGAAGGCCATTCGAAGGCTTGCTTCCAGTATGCTTGTCCGTGGCGTGTCGTGCATATATGCCTCAGAGCCCCGAAGCGAAAAAAAAGTACAAGTCGATGGCCGATCTTGGGGCTTGTGCTGGCAACTCGCGGAGATGTGCTGTGCAACATGCTGGCAGAGCGCGGAGCAAACAAGTCTGATGGGTGGGGCTCGAGCAGTTCCACTGCGGAGTGGTCTATGACCAGCTGGCGGTGAACTGATGCGGCCAAAGGCCGGGACGAAGAGTGTGCTTCGAAGAGCAGTATCGTCCGCACGTACTTGGAAGGTGTCGTCTGTGTGGTGCGTGCCCAGCGACCAACTGGAGGGACCAAAATCAGAGAAGAGGAGTGTGCTCGCGGAGCAGTGTCGTCCGCACGTACTTGGAAGGTGTCGTCCGTGTGGTATGTGTCCGGCGACCAACAGGAGGGGCCCCTCCCATCTCACTGCCGACGTAGTCGCCGTTGAAGGAGGAAGGGCGCTCCCTTCATTGAGAAGCCGCCGAAGAACAGGGGGTTGTGGGCTTGATTGCAAGCAAAGGCAAAATCGCTACGAAAAAAAAAAACGAAGAGATTGGAGGAACGCTGCCACAATAGCAAATAAAGCTCGTCTACGCCACATGTGAAGTAAAAGGGTGTGGACACACAGAGTGCCCCCTGCAGGTCTGCCAATTGAGCAGGTCCTCGGAGAGTACTCACTCTCGTTCCTTCGTAGAGATGTAGCTTTATTTGTTTCCACCAGAGCCCGGGATAGCTTCCGAGATCGGAGGCACGTGCCTCCGATCTACTTCCCAACTTTCCCGAACATAAAACGGCCAACCTTATCATACGAAACCCATCCAAATGATCTCAAATTCGGATACTTACAGGCCTTTCGAGGCCGTGTCTTGACAATATAACGAGGTTTTGAAAAAAAACTTTTGCCCCGCCCCCCCCCCGTCCCCCCCTCCACTCCCCCCTCCCCCCCTTCCCCCCTTCCCCCCCCTCCGTTCCCCCCTCCCGCTCCCTCCCCCCCCCCCCCCCCCTCCCCCCACGCCCCCCTCCCTCCCCCCCCCCCCTCCCCCCCCCCTCCCCCCCTCCCCCCCCCCCCCCCCC